>BJCM01076681.1:0-10930 GCA_018326385.1 Flaveria bidentis
ATGAGTTAAGCAAGTTTATAGAACATATATAGTTACAACCAAACCACGACTTGATTACAAGTTTATAAGATTGGCTAAGAGTACTTGGTTCCCATGATGAACAAGCATATATCATGAGGAGCCGACAATACATCGGCTTTAGCACCAATTAGGCTTGTCAGGTTCAAAGGTCTAAGACGTCGCTAGGCTAGCAATAGTTAATAATTGTAAAAAAAACATGTATCTCATATAAGACTTACAATAACACAAATAACCATGACAAAAACTAAAGATGAATTGCATGTGCATTTACAAGTATCAAGATGTTTATAAGTGTAAGTTTATAAGGTTAACATGTTTCACTCCAAAAGATGTGAAGTAAAGTAAAAAGGGGCATAGAGAACTCATATGGAAAACTCACGTGCTATATGTTGCACTTAAGATAATAATAAGAAGATACGATGGTTCCAACGATTCATTCACAATTGAACCTAAGATTTGATGTCTTAGGATTAGGATAAATATATGATCTAAAAGTAAACATGAATTAGGTTTTTATTTGGAATTTGAGGGTTTTAATATTTAAATCAAATAAAATATAATAATGTAATCGATTATGTTTTGGTTAAATATAGTTGGAATTGATAAATTAAAAATAAGAATACAATAAGTTAATTTATGGAATTATTAAAGATTAGATATGATGTGCGAAAAGAAATAATTAATTTAATAAATTTAAAATTTGATAAAGGTAGTTAATTAAATATTTATTTTAAATGACCTTAAAATTATCTAAATCATTTATAAAGTTTTGAGCTTTTATATGATTAGATATAATGGTCTTATAATATTAAGCTGTAAAATAAAGTATAATTGTAACACCCGGATATTTTCTTTGAAGCCAACGAAACAAGAAAAAGAAATGAAATACAAAGTTGAGGGACCAAACTTGCCAAAACGGGGGAAGTTCGGAAGAGCAGGGGAATAAGAGGGGAGGGCAGCCAAAATCCTCCCCACACTTGTAAAAATTCAGCAAAGAGGAGAACAGAGCGAGAAAGGGGAGAAAAGCTTGGTTCTCGTGGATTTGATCGTGAAAGTTGAAGTGCAGGGGGTTGAATCGAAGCTCTACTCGACGGTATTGTTTGTGTGAGTTCTAGGACCCCTCTTTTACACCTTTTCAACTGATTTGGGGCTGGAACACATAGTGAAACCCGTTTTTGAAATGTGTGTGTTTGACCCGTGTGTATGTGTTTGTGTGTGATGCGAGTGGTGTTTGATTTCGGGCTTGTGAGTGCTTGGATGGGGTTATGGTATGCATTCCTAAGGTTTAGGATGGTTGATTTGGGCTTAGAAGAGGTTTGGAAGAGCTTGGAGGTCGAAATGGTAGATTGGGTTTGGGATGAACTGCATTCTGCATCAGTTAGGGCTATGAGACCGAATGACATGCGACTGGAGGTCATACGGCCGAAAGGAATGCGAGTGAGGTCCATACACACGCCAGTAGTGCGATCGAGGTTCATTCGCATGTGAGTCTTGTGTAAGGCCCTGTTCCCGGGACGCTTACAACTGGTAAATCACTGCATATAAAACATATAACTTATATTTAATCATTCATAAAACATTGTAGAGGTAACCTAAAAAATAACTTTTCATATCATTACAAATCCTTTTGCAAGTTAATACAAGCGTTCATTTCAAAACATCATTCGTTCGCATTACAATGCAAAAACTTTAACAAAAGAACTCCATCCAATTGTCAAGTAGCCACCCCGTGCCATCCTCAGCAATCATTACCTGCCAACTGGAAACACATGAAAGTCAGTGTTGCTGAGTGAGTTCTATTTTTATAATAAAACATACTTTTCTTTCAATAAAACCATTTATTACTTTCATGCGATCACACATCATACGTACACATAGATAATATCATTATTATCTTCTTCATTCATTAATTCATTCCTACTTTCATTCTTTCATTCGTACGTTCATTAACTTTCGCATTCTTTCAACATTACCTCTTTTCTTTCCTTCAACCATAAATTTTACCCTACTATTCCTGGTATTTGACCTAGGTCTATCATAAACCAGCTATAATGGTGCTCTGCACCTCTAATCACAGCACCTAGGGTAGAGTTTAGGTGTACCGCTGCTATGTGCAATACCCAGCTATTCCTGGTACTGGACCTAGGCATATCATAGGCCAGCTATAATGGTGCTCCTCACCTCTGGTCACAGTACCTAGGGCATGCAGCAATGGTGCGATGCAAATGGTCAATCACAAAGAAAGACCGCAATGTGCATCCTCCCGGGGTAGCAAACCCGCACACCGTTGGGTTAACACCTTTTAATGGTTTGTCCCGACATACTATGCTTGCAAGACTTTCTTCACTTTAATCATCCATTAATGGTTCCATTCTTACTTCATGTTCCTCTTTACTTTATCTTTCACTTTACGTTACATAATACTTTCACTTCATTCATTAACGTTCAACGTAAAGTCACGGGAAAGATAAACATACATCATAACAAGGAACATAACATACGCAATCATCAACATCATACAGGGCAACATCATACATACATAACATACATCATGCTTTAACATGAAACAACATCATCATGCCCAACATAACCTCTAAGGCCTCTATAGTCACCTTACATGCACTTACAGAAACTTCCATGTCAGAACTTACATCTGCACTTTCCCCCGAAAGTCAGTCATTAAACTATGCTTTTCCTCGGGTACAACAGCCCTATTTGGACGTATGGGCACCCTTTAGTCGCGTGGCCTCCAGGCGACTGAACATCCTGTGAATGGACCAATGCGGATGAACACCTATGCGGATGAACACCCAATCATGCGAATGGACCTCATGCAAATGGACTCAATGCAGATGAGTCCTATGCGAATGGAACTAATGCGGATGAAACTAATGCGGATGAGCACTTATGCGAATGACCTTATACAGATGGACTCAATGCGGAAGAGTCCTATAAGAATGGAACTAATGCGAATGGGCATTTATAAGACTAGGCTCTCAGTCATGCGAATGAACCCTCAGTCGTGCAAATGAACCCTCAGTCGTGCGAATGAACCTCAATCGCACCTCAATCGACCATATGGCCTCCATTCGGCCGCATAGCCCTAGCTGGTGCAGAATGCAGTTCATCCAGAACCCAATCTGCCATTTTCGACCTCCAAGCTCATCTAGACCCATTCTAAGCCCAAATCAACCATCCTAATCCTTAGGAATGCATAAAACAACACCAATCAAGCACACACAATCTCAAAAGTAAGACTCAAATGAATCATACACATACACACACATACACCAACGGGGTCAACACACACACACACACTCTTCAAAAACCCAATTTTCAGATGTGTTCCAGCCCCAAATCCAACCAAAAACATTTAAAAGAGGGGTCCTAGAACTCACACAAACGATCATAACGAGAAAAGCTTCGTTTGGACCCGCCACACGATGATTTTGCTCTCTTGAACCAACTCGAACCAACTTTTCTCCCTTTTTCTCTCTTCTTTCTTTCTTTTGGCTGATTTGTGGGTGTGGGGAGAGGGTAAGGGCTGCCCTCTCCCTTTAAATACCCCCACTCACCAACTTCCTCTCGTTGGCGAGTTTGGTCCCCCGACTTTGGACTATATTTCTTTTTTTTTCTCTTCTTTCGTCGGCTTCAAAGAAAATATCCAGGTCTTACTAGTCCACCCCCCTTATATAGGTTTCGTGCCCGAAACATGTTATTCCTCGAACAAAACGTGGGTAATGTTGTGTCATTTCATCCCTAGTCTCCCACGTTGATTCGAATCCTTTCATTTGCTTCCACTCTACACGCACAAGAGGAACCACTTTATTTCTCAGCCTTTTCACTTTTCGATCGATGATCGCCACTGGTTGCTCCACATAATTGAGTTGTTCTTCTACTTAGATATCCTCTAGTGGAATAATCATATCTTTATCTGCCAAGCACTTTCTTTGATGAGATATATGGAATGTCGGGTGAATTCCACTTAACTCATCCGGTAAATCCAGTCTATAGGCCACCTCTACTGCTCGAGCGATGATTCGGAAAGGGCCTATATACCTTGGGCTCAACTTGCCCCGCTTCCTGAATTGGACAATTCCCATCGAAGGTGAGACCTTCAACATAACCCGGTCACCTACCTGGAATTCAATCGGTCTGCGTCGATTATCAGCATACGACTTCTGTCTATCTTTGGCTGCCTTCATGAAGGCTTTGATTCTTTCAAGCTTCTCAGTCGTAGCCTCGATCACCTTAACGCTCCCTAGCTCCTTTTGACAAATATCACCCCAACGGACAGGCGTTCTGTATCTCCTACCGTATAGCATCTCGTAGGGTGGCATACCAATGTTGGCATGATAACTGTTGTTGTATGAGAATTCAGCTAACGGTGGCATACCAATGCTGGCATACCAATACTAGTAGCTACGTGATGAATCCATGGTGATGTGCTCCCACTTCCATTCCGGTATATCCAAAGGTTGGACCTTCCCATACAACTTCTGATGCTGAACCTTCACCTATAGACAAGTAAGGCATTTACTCACATACTCCACCACGTCACGCTTCATACCCGGCCACCAGTAATCTTTCTTCATATCTTGGTACATTTTCGTGGCACCTGGCTGAATAGAGTATCGAGTTTTGTGAGCTTCATCCATGATCTTCACCTGTAGATCCACAAAACGAGCGATCCACTTCTTCCCAAATCAAGTTCTAGCACCAAGCGTGTTTTCAACCAAATCCGCGACTAGACCTCTCATTCTCTCAAAGCTAAGATGATCATCTTTCAATGCCTCATCTTAAAACTCTCTTACCTGCTTCATCACATCCGAGGTCATGATCAGCTGATATGCTTTCACCCGAATTGGTTCAGGTCTCTCCATTCGGCTCAGGGCATCAGCCACCATGTTGGATTTGCCTGGATGGTAATGGATCTCGCAATCATAGTCCTTTATAAGTTCCAACCACCGTCTCTTCATCATGTTCAGATCTTTCTACTCAAAGAAGTACTTCAAGCTCTTGTGATTAGTGAAAATGGTGCACTTCGTCACGTAAAGATAGTGCCTCCAAATCTTTAGTGCAAAGCCACGGCTGCTAGCTCCAAGTCATGAGCTGGGTAATTGACCTCATGAACCTTCAACTGCCAGGATGCATAGGTTATAACCTTCCCTCTCTGCATTAACATGCACCCCAACCCCGAGTAGGAAGCATCAGAATAAACCACCAGATCTTCACTTCCATCGGGTAATGACAGAATAGGAGCTTGAGTCAATCTCGCCTTCCATTCTTCGAACACCTTCTCTTGAGCTTGACCCTGTACAAATTTCACATCCTTTCGGGTCAACTTAGTTAGTGGAGAAGCGATCTTATAAAAGTCTTGGATGAATCTTCTGTAGTAGCCCGCCAAACCCAAGAAACTACGAATCTCAAATGGCGTCTTTGGAGACATCCACTGCATCACCGCCTCCACCTTTGCCGGGTCCACCATGATCCCATCAGTATTCACCACATCACATAAGAAAGGAACTTCACGCAACCAGAACGCGCACTTGGAGAATTTAGCATACAACTTCTCCCTCTTCAAAGTCTCCAAAACCTCCCGAATGTGACCGGCGTGCTCTATCTCGCTCTTCGAATAAATCAAGATGACATCAATAAACACAATCACTCATGTATCCAACATCGGCCGACACACACGGTTCAACAGATCCACAAAAGCAGCTGGCGCATTGGTCAAACCAAATGATATAACAAGGAACTCGTAGTGACCATAACGCTTGCGGAAAGCTATTTTAGGGATATCCTGCTCCTTCACCTTCAGCAGATGGTAACCCAATCGAAAATCTATTCTTGAGAAACAACTGCCACCTTGAAGCTGATCAAACAAATCATCGATTCTCGGTAAGGGGTATCGGTTCTTCACCGTCATCTTGTTCAACTCACGGTAGTCAATACACATCCTCATACTACCGTCTTTCTTCTTTACGAATAAGACCGGAGCACCCCAAGGAGAGATACTCAGTCGAATGAACCCCTTATGAAGCAGCTCTTGCAAGTGCTCCATCAACTCTTTCATCTCCGTCGGAGCCAACCGATACGGTTCCTTGGCAACAGGTTGGGCACCCGGTATCAGATCAATCTGGAACTCAATCTTTCTGTCAGGTGGCACTCCTGGTAGGTCTTCTCGGAACACGTCTGGAAAGTCACAGACAACCAGTACATCAGACAGTGGTGGTGCAAGCGTATACACATCCTTTACATAAGCCATGTAGGCGCTACATCCACGCCTCATACACTTTCCCACCACCTCTATCGAGATCACTTTCGAGATCGTCGTGACCTGATCCCTATAAACAGTTACCGAACTCCCGTCAGGCGCGGCCAAACGAACAATCTTCTTGCGACACACAATGTTTGCCTTGAATTCCGCTAACCAAGCCTTCCCAAGAACCAAATCAAAACCACCCAAGGTCATCACGAACTGTCTAACAGGAAACTTATGAGCTTCTAGTTCCACATCACAGTTCACTATCATCTTAGAAATCCTGGTAGACTTACCTATGGCAGTTTCTACATCAAAGGGCACACCAACACGTCTACTACTAACAAGCAGCTTAGCACAGAAAGCAGCAGAAATAAAACTTTTACTGGCACCCGAATCAAATAACACAGAAGCTAAAGTTAGGTTCACCAAAAACATACCGAACACGACATCAAGGTCCGTCCTAGCTTCCTCCTGTGTCATAGTGAATGCCCTAGCGCTCGCCCTTGGCCTCGCACTCCCCGTCTTCTTCACCCCTGAACCCTCAGCCCTCGACTTCTTGCAATCTCTACTTATGTGACCCTCCACGCCGCAGTTAAAGCCCAAGACTATACGACAGTACTTGGCAATATGCCCCATCTTCCCACATTTGAAGCACCCGTTCAATCCCAACCTACATTCTCCCGTATGCTCCCTTCCACACTTGCCACACCTTTTTGACCCCGCACTCGATGTGGCCATACGGCGGTCATGCACCCATGCCTTCTTGTTAACCGTCGAGGCATTACCCCAACCAAACCTCTTCCCCTACCAGTTTTGATCACCTCCACCCTTCCTACCACCTTCAGCCACCACCACCACAACCCTCTCATCATACAATCTCCCTGCTAAATCCACTAATGATCTAAACACACTCGGTCAGGCGGCGATCATGTGCCTGCGAATATCCATCGACAAAACCTGAATATACCTCTTGATCTTTTGAGACAGAGGTGTCACCTAATCCGACACCAGACGTGCCATCTCGTTGAACTTGGTAGTATACTGCTAATGTGTCATGGTTCCCGCCTCCAGCTACAGGAACACTCTCTCAACATTATCCATTTCTCTATGATGACAGAACTCCTCAATCACCAACTTCTACAGTTCAGACCATCTCATTCCCCGATTGCCCGACTACCCTCAGCTTGGACTATGTTGTCGCACCTGCACAGAGCCGAGTCCACAAAAGTGTGGGTAACGAACTTCCCTTTCTGGTCCTCCCGACACTCACTGATATCAAGAACAACCTCCATTTCCCTCAACCACCAGTGAGCAGTAGCACCAGTGCCATTACCATCAAAAGTAGGGGGATTGCATCTCATAAAAGCCCCGTAGTTACAGCCTCATGCCGCCTCCGGCATAGGCTCTTCATCTTTCTCTTCATCATCACACAGAACCGTTTCAAGCTCTGGATGTTCCCTTTCTCCCGAGGACCTATTCCTCTCTTTCCTTTCCCCTTCCCGTACTGCCTTGATAACTTCGGTCACCACAGTCAGTAAGATTGTCTGCATGACCACACCTCTTCAACCACCGCCTCTTTCACCGAGGCCCTCAAGTTTGCACTCTCATCACCACCCTCCGGATCAGGGGTTTCGGGTTCCTCATGAACCACCTTCTTAACTCTTGGTCTTCCTCTTGTGGCCCATGGTCCAACACCACGTCCACCACCACCTCCACCACGAGAGGCTTTCGAAGATCTACCACTGGCCATTCACATGCACACTAAAAGATTCAAACACCAACATGGTCATTCAAGGGAACAGCTCAGTTTATGTTAAGTATAGTAAGTCCCTAATTATAATGGCCAGTTGTGATTAGCGACTTACTTTACTCTTCATACCCCAAGCATTACCTGTCATGACTAGATCAATATTTAAATCTACAAACAACACATAACCACATACCATGCACACATAATACCAGTTAATCATTACAGAAAATACATGATGGCACGCAACTACTCAGATTGGCATTCCTTTCCTTTTCCGTCCCATTCTTAGTTTAAGTTAAGGTTTATTTTGAAATTTTACCCATTTCACTTAAACATTGGCTCTGATATCAACTTGTAAGGCCACGTTCCCAGGACGCTTACAGCTAGTAAATCATTGCACATAAAACATATAACATACATTTAATCATTCATAAAACATTGCAGCGGAAAAATAAAAAAAACAACTTTTCATATCATTACAAATGCTTTTGCAAGTTAATACAAGCATCCATTTCAAAACAACATTCGTTCACATTACAATGCGAAAACATTAACAAAATAATGTCATCCAAATGCCGAGTAGCCGCCCCGTGCCATCCTCAGCAATCATTACCTGCCAACTGGAAACACATAAAAGTCAGCATTGCTGAGTGAGTTCTAGTTTTATAATAAAACATACTTTTCTTTCATTAAAACCATTTATTACTTTCATGCGATCACAGATCATATGTACACATAGATAATATCATTATAATCTTAATCATTCATTCATTCATTCCTAATTTCATTCTTTCATTTGTACGTTCATTAACTTTCGCATTCTTTCAACATTACCTATTTTCTTTCCTTCAACCAGAAACTTTACCCTGTTATTCCTGGTACTGGACCTAGGTCTATCATAGACCAGCTATAACGGTGCTCTGCACCACTGATCACAGCACCTAGGGTAGAGTTTTGGTGTACCGCTGCTATGTGCAATACCCAGCTATTCCTGGTACTGGACCTAGGCCTATCATAGACCAGCTATAACGGTGCTCTGCACCTATGGTCACAGTACCTAGTGCATGCAGCAATGGTGCTATACAAATGGTCAAAGAAAGACCCCAATGTGCATCCTCCCAGGATAGCGAACCTGCATACCGTTGGGCTAACACCTTTTAATGGTGTGTCTCGACATACTATGCTTGCAAGACTTTCTTTACTTTCATCATTAATTAATGCATCCATTCTTACTTCATGTTCCTCTTTTCTTTATCTTTCACTTTAGGTTACATAATACTTTCACTTCATTCATTAACATTCAACATAAAGTAACGGGAAAGATAAACATACATCATAACAAGGAACATAACATACACAGTCATTAACATCATACATGGCAACATCATACATACATAACATACATCATGCATCAAAATGCAACATCATCATCATGCCCAAATAACCTCTAAGGCCTCTATAGTCACCTTACATGCACTTACAGAAACTTCCACGTCAAAACTTTCATTTGTACTTTCCCCCGAAAGTCAGTCATTAAACTATGCTTTTCCTCGGGTACAACTGGCCTATTTGGGCGTATGGGCACCCTTCAGTCGCATGGCCTCCAGGCGACTGAACATCCTGCGAATGGACCAATGCAGATGAACACCTAATCATGCGAATGGACCTCATGCGAATGGACCTCATGCGAATGGACTCAATGCGGATGAGTCCTATGCGAATGGAACTAATACGGATGAACTAATGCGGATGAGCACTTATGTGAATACCTCATGCGGATGGACTCAATACGGATGAGTCCTATGAGAATGGAACTAATGTGTCAAGGCTCTCAGTCGTGCGAATGAACCCTCAGTGGTGCGAATGAACCCTCAGTCGTGCGAATGAACCCTCAGTCGTGTGAATGAACCCTCAGTCGTGCGAATGAATCCTTTGTCGTGCGAATGAACCTCAATCGCACCTCAATCGGCCGTATGGGCTCCATTCGATCACATAGCCTAGCTGGTGCAGAATGCAGTTCATCCCGAACCCAATCTGCCATTTTCGACCTCCAAGCTCATCTAGACCCATTCTAAGCCCGAATCAACCATCCTAATCCTTAGGAATTCATACCATAACACCATTAAAGCACAAACAAGCTCAAAAGCAAGACTCAAACGAATCATACACATACACAAATGGATCAACACACACACACACACACTCTTTAAAAACCCGATTTTCAGATGTGTTCCAGCCCTAAAACCGACCAAAAAAGTTTTAAAGAGGGGTCGTAGAACTCACGCAAACGAACACAACGAGAAGAGCTTCATTTGGACCTGTCACATGACGATTTTGCTCTTTTGAACCAACTCGAACCAACTTTTCTCCCTTTTTCTCTCTTCTTTCTTTCTTTTGGCTGATTTGTGGGTATTGGGAGAGGGTAGGGGCTGCCCTCTCCTTTTAAATACCCCCACTCACCAACTTCCTCTTATTGGCGAGTTTGGTCCCCCGACTTTGGACTTTATTTCTTTTTTTTTCTCTTCTTTCGTCGACTTCAAATAAAATATCCTGGTGTTACATCGTGTGACTGGAGCCCATACACATGCCAGTCGTGCGACTGAAGGTCATTCGCTTGGGGAGTCATGCGATTGAGGTCCATACGCCTAGTTCCATCCGCTTTAGGTCCATTCGCATGGGTGTTCATTCATATATTTTCCATTTGCATGATGTTCAGTCGCCTGGGAGGCCATGCGACTGAAGGGTGCCCATACGCCCAAGTAGGGGTGGTGTACCCGAGGAAAATGTAGTGTATTTATTGACTTTCGGGGGAAGGTGCAGATATATGTTTTGATGTGGAAGGTTCCCGTAAGTTCATGTAAGATGACTTTTGAGGCCTTAGAGGTTATGTTGGG
>BJCM01076696.1:0-18467 GCA_018326385.1 Flaveria bidentis
GATTTCACATAATCGGAGCCCCTAATCGGTAATCGGTCAAAATTGGTCAAAATCGGACCAAATCGGACCAAAAATCGGCCAAAAATCGGCCAAAAATCAGTGATTCCGGCGACTTTCCGGTAGGGTTCCGGCGAGTTCCGGCGGGATTCCGGCGACTTTCAAAAATTCTGGGAAAAACTTAGAAAATCCGGTGAAATATTTATATTTATATATAAAACTGAACTTTTTTATTAAAATTACATTCTAAAATGTGTGTATTTATATAAAAAACTAAAAATTATATATGAAAAAACCATTCCGATTAATTCCGATTAATCCCGACTAATCCCTAGTCCCTATCTTGCCGCCCGACTAGCGCCTAGTGATTTTTACAACAATGAGTTTAACAAGGTGGGAACACAAAACCCTCTACGGCCCTACGTCTTTATTTAAAGGTGATGAGAACAACCCAGCTGCTCTAGATTGGTTTGCTGCAATAGTCTGTAGACATTATTTATAAAAATACTATGGCTGGTTACTGTCCACCAGCCATAGAAATTAATAGCAATGATAATGTAACCATAAATTTACACTCTTCACATCAGACATGCCCAACTTGTTACAGATGTTAATGTGTGAAACTTGAGGTTGTTTTGCCTAGACAGTGAATCTTAAAGTCTTTTTCTTATCTAGTAATATGCAAAAGTGAATGGTGGGCAATGAGCCAATATAATACATCCAGGGTCCACCCTATTGAACATTCATGAAATTACTTAAATAACCATTTTTTTTACAATTCATCATTTTCCTTTCTGTTGTGTCATATGGGGGCTAATTAACCTTTTGCAATATAATGCTTTATGAGAAGTGATTGTGAAGAAATGTATGTTGTCAACCAAGATCATAGAATGGATTGCTTAAACCAGAATCATCGCCTGTTTATTTTATACATCCTAAATTTGGATTTATGGTTTTATAACTAATAATACAAATGTTAACATCCAGGAAAAAAGAAACAATGTGGAGGGCTATTACGATGATGATATCTATAATCATAAGATATGCATGGAGAAGCCAAATGTCAAGATGTTTGTTTGTAGAATTCAGGAACAGGTAATATCAATAGAAACTTGATTTGTCATTTATTTATTTTCTTAAACTGTGTGAAACTGTGCAAATATTTTAATATTTTATTTTTTGGAATTGTTATTGTAATGTTAATTAATTGTTGTGGGAATTGGATACTATTTGAATTTCTTCGTTTCTTGAAAGGACTTTGCATTCTTCCTGATACTAATTAAGTAGAGTATGAAATGATCTTTTCCTAGGAGGTTGAGTGGATGTTTCCCATAAGACGGTTAACTTGACAAGTTCTTTTTGTTTCTCCAAAAACCTTAATCATAGTATGTGATGGTAAAAGAGATTATTGAGATTTATAATATGTTACAGTCTTCCAGTTGTATAAATAGACAAAATATGAAATACTAAACCTAATGGGCTAAGCTAATGAGCCTAATATAATAAAGGCTAACCCTAGTACATTCCAACACCTCCCTCAAGTTGGGAGTGTATATGTTAAATGCTCCAAGCTTGCTACATATATGTTCATCCTAAGCACCATGTAAGGAGGAGGTCTCATCTTCCTTGTATGACTCTCGATGTGAAAATTTAAGAATATGAACAAAATGGTGAAGCTTCATGTGGTATTAAACCCCTAGACCCCAATTCTTTTGCATCAAGTATAAAAGGAAAACTCCAATGTGGCATTAAATTAGAAAGACTGTTAAATAATAGATTTAATCCTAATGGGCACAACCTATTGACGCTTAATCTAAAACATTTTAACAAAGTACTTGTCTATTTAATTGTTTGATCAATATAGTAAATAAGACTGAAACAACTACTTTTGCCACCAACTTTACTGCTAATAGCCATATTGTTGTTTTATGTGGTTTTGTAGGCACAGAATCAACAACTTGCTAGCACTGATCTCTTATGGTGGCGAGGTCTCGTACGTATCTTGGAAGATAAAGGATATCTTAGAGAGGGAGATGAGAAGGTAATCTACTGAAATACATATATACATACATTAACTCTAAGTTGCATGATCTAGTTGATGTTATTATGATAATGTCTGCTGATAGTCTTTTATGCTCGAACTATTACTTTCTTCTCACTCTTATAGACTGTAGTTGTTGCAACTTTTACTCATTTTTCTAAAAGTAGTCTGGTTTGAATTGTATGCTATGTCCAAAGGCCAGATGGGAAATTTGTAAACCTTAGCTAAAATATTAATAGCGAGTCAATTGGAAGTCACCCAAAGTGTTTATAAATGCTTTAAACGTCCTAGTTCACTTTAATAAAAATAGATTATTAATTTATATTTTACTTTATAATCTTGTTTAGCACATTGGCTGTTATGGACTGGATGAAAATAGACAGGTGTTGATGTATCGGACCAAGTATTTAAGTTTACTTCTTTTGACTTGTTACCTAACCTTCTAGTTTTGCTACTTCTACCAATTTGTAGTACATGATTGTTCCATATAGACAAACACCTGAGCACTTGGTGATACTTTAGCTTAGTCTCATGGTTCTGTGTAATGGTGTTCTTCCTAGAGAATTAGGTTGAATTCTTAGATTTATATGTTGATTGGCTGTACTAACATAATGTGACATCAAATGAAGGATGATTATACTATTGTGAAGAGGGTGAACCAGTGAATGATGCTAGACGGTGAAGGGAGAGGGGTACCGAGTTGAAAAAAGTGGCAGAGTAAGCCTTCAGATGGAGGAGCAGCAGCTCCGATGAGAACCACAAGGAATGGAAGTGGAGCACTTGATAAAGTCACAAGGAATGGCACACTTATGGTGTCCCCCTAAAACAATACATGGTCTAGCTGTATTATTGAAGGGACCTACACCATTACAGACTCTAGTTACTTGCATGCCTATATAATTGACCATATAGGTTAGTATTTTACTTGCTAGAACTTCCACACGCTCACACTCATACTGAGGCTGGACTGCTGGAGGGAGTGGAACTGCTTGTCCTGCTCATACCGAATTTTTTTTGGGTTGGGGTTTGTTTCCTAGTACCTTCGTGCCACATCACCTTCCAACCACGCTAATATTTTACTCTTTGTTTCTTTTCCAGTCTGTCATGAAGATGCCACTGATTCTTCCTCTCCATGAAACATCTTCATCTCTCTATGCCGCCTCACTATCCCCCTCAGCTGCTTCTATCCCATCTTGCTACCATACTGAAGGCATACCCACCCCTCCATATATCTTTTGGTTCCATCATCATTTGACTTGATCATCCGTGCTTCACCCCATGGAGTTACCAACATTGCTTCTCTTGTTTTAGGCCACTACAGCCTACGCCAATCCAAGTGTTATAGTTTATGTAACATCAGTTGCTATGTCTGGTGGGACTGACAATACTTGATGTTAGTTCTCTGAAAATGATAAATAAAACTTGTAATCAGCAACTACAAATGCTTAGAGTAAAGAACTGAGGAAGGCGATGCAATAATTAAGGGTAGAAATGATCTCTGTACTAAGAAGAGAATGAGTCATATATGGAATGAATGATGCATCCAAATTCCAAGCTAGTGAGCAAGTAAAGGATAGTTCAGAGGAAGTTGTAATATCATGATACAACATGGGGATGAGACATTGCCCGGTGGAGATGGTGCCAACTGTATAATGATTTCCATAATCACCACGGTCCACATAGGAGAGTTTGAACCTGATGAACCCATGCATCAGGTCGAAGTAGGGGGCCATTAACCAAAAGGAAGGAGAGAGAGGGTAGAGATTGGGAGTAATATCAATAGCATCACATATAATTGGGTTGTTTTTGTTATATCTTATTACTGATGGGTCAAAGAAGTTGATGCTAAAAGATCAACTAAAACAGGTTAAACATGTCAAAAGTGTGTGTTTAAACGCATACAAGAATCCTAAACTGTTTTAATAATAAATTTTGGGATTTTTTCTTGAGCATCTTTTATTATGTAGTGATTGTTGATATCTTAGTAGTTAGTTACCCTAATTATATTCTTTTTAACTGCGTGTTTGCAGGCTCATGTTCAGATAAAATATCCAGAACCAACCAAACTTGGGTTGGAGTTTGTATTTGCTGAAACCAAGACGGAGCAATCATTCGATGTTTGGCCCGAAGCAGATATGTTGCTTGCCCAAAGCAGGCCCAAATCTTATCCGTCTTTTGTGGAATGGGGAAAAGGCTGGGCTGATCCTGAGATCCGTAAGCAGCGGTTATCAAGAAATCGACCATGGAAACAGCCACGCCGAACAAACAAACAAACAGTTCGCGGGAGGTTAGCTGCTAAGCTTTCGAAATAAATATAATATAATGGATCTTTTATTTTATGTTCAGCCATATATGTAAAAATATGTTTTCTATCCTTTGTGATTCAAACAGAGTTTATCTTTTAGAATCAGAGTAACAGGTATATCTTTGGCTATCATACCAATGTATTCATTAACTGAGCTGATCACAAATTTTAGGTCATTTAAGGTTCTTTGTTGGCCCATTCTCTCCTGAATTTAGGTTAGATTAACCAAGTTCCCATCTAATTAGATGGTGAGTCGAGTATTGTGATGCGATCTGTGATTGTAATTGTTGAAAAATGGTAACAAGGAAAGTAGTGATGGAGACTGAAGGTCAGTGGTCTATCATGTGATCTAGCAGCTAGAAGTGAGAAATGGAGAATGGTTCTTGAGGATTGCTAGTGAACAAAGTAATAGAGAACATGGGAGAAGAGAGAACTTGTTATTCATTTTCTGCACACATTACATCTTTGCAGTTCTATTTATACCGCTATTGTTTTACGAAGTTGACTAATATTGACTTTAACCAATTGCAACTAACGCTCTTAACAACTCCACAAGTATTAATACACATCAATATCTTCCCCTTAAAAGATCCTTGACCCCAAGGATCAAAGGGAAAAAAATTAAAAATGAAGCAATGATTTTTTTTATTTAAATTTTTAGTTTTACTTTATCAAAGTAGCCTTCCATTTCTCTAATCATATTTTTATTCCTTTCTTTTTGAACTTGAATACTCTTTTGCCAATAAATAAGCAAGACTTCGTTCCACATAATCGTTGCAATTTTCTTGTTTGGTTTGACTTTGAAAAAGTCAACTGAATTACTATTGGTAATCATGAGTTGAACTAAACCAAACCCTATGTTATAGTTGGTATGATGTGAAGTTCTATAGATTGCTTTAGAAAATTTATTTGAGAGCAACATAATGATAATCGCAAGATTTTACGATACTGTCATCCTTTTTTAACTTCTATATATGTGCTTTTAATAACAAATCCTACCCTCTTATCATGCTTTTTAACTTCATTTCCCTTCTTATTGCAATCAATCATCATTTATACATATGTTTTCAATAAAAAATCCTAATACAAACTGTTCTACCAATATCTTTTGATTCATATTCCTTTTTTCCAACAACCTTATCTTTCCATTTGTTTTCTTTCTCTTTGTTTACGGCAGCTTTTGATATGGTATCAACTGTAGATAGTTAAGGCCTTGAGATTGTTTCTAAAACTATTTATTCTTATATTGCAAGATAATAATAAAGAGCTGTAGGATTAAACATTCTCACTTAAAATTTGAATGTCTTTTTTCAATTTTTTCATGTAACACTTTAATGCATCATATTGTGTAGGTTGTAATTGATCAATGATCTTGTTAAATGAATCATAACTAGTTGGATCAAACTCGTGCTTCGCAGCAGAAGTCAATTCCGTTAAAGGCTCGAAAAGAAGTGTTATTACATCGTTATTGTCTATCGAACTAAGTATGCCCATACAAACAGTTATAGCCATCTGATCATAGTTACAATCTCAACATGGGTTTACATTAGACAAATTACTCTAAATGTTTAAAACATATCATATAGGTTCTCACTTCTCAGATGATGCCATTGTCATCATCACTAAATACATTTAAACTAAAATAACTACCATCAAAGACTCATAGAGATGACAAAGGGTTCTTAGATGAGACTGCCCTCATCATCATTGAACAGAAACACTTTTCAAAGCTGAAACATTCGAAGAAAACTCCAAATAACATGTATACCAGCATAAACACAACAAAACATCACACCGTTTAAATAATCACTGGCTAAACATTCAAATGAGAACCTAATATAATAGAATAACCAACATAGACTAAAACGGGGATTCTCAAATGGAGAATCCTTGTATTATAGAACAGAAATAGGGTATAGATCTAAAATTTTTAAAACAAAGCCCCAAAATAACAGATATACTGATATAATCCGTTCTTAGGTGAGGCTTTCATCATCATCATCAAACAAAGATACGCAATATCACCAACAAAAGCCCAACAAAAATATGTAATAGGTTCTGAGGTGCAGCCGTCCATATCATCACCGAAGATCTATGGGTGGATGTTAAAACTTTCAAAAGAGAACCATAGACAACAAGTCTCCCCAACATAGACACCATCATAGGAAGTCCATCAAAGACGGTAAGGTGGCGGCTAAATTGGAGTGCCAACAAGTGAAAAGAACCTGGTTAAGGCAACATTAAACCAAAAACTGGCATGCATGCACTAACCACAACCTTCAGCAATTGAAAATCCTAGGGTATGACAAATATATGAAGGAGAAAGAGCAACAGAGATGGTCATACCACCAAATTGAAAGATAATGATTAGGATGCATATGATTGCTATAGTAAGAAAATGACCATATTTTGATATACGGATTTGTCACGGGACAAAGTCCGGATTTAGTATGAAATGGGTAAAGTATGGTAGTATCTTAACCTTATGATTTGTTGAGGTGTGAAGGCTTTGGGCTTTTGGTTAGAGTTATGAGCCTAGCCTATTGAAGCCACTTAACCCTAATTATCTCTATATATAGATTATGTCATTGTATTGTAATCTTGTCCCTTGAGCTTAATAAAAATACCTAGTTGCAAAGAGTGTACGTAGGTCATCTTGACCGAATCACTAAAAATTACCGTGTTCTTATTGCTTTCGTGTGCGTGTGTATAACAGTGTGTCTATTTTCGTTGCGTAAAGATACCTAACAACTTGTATCAGAGCATCAAGCTCTTGATTACTTCTATTTTGTCGCTGCCACATAAGGTTTTTCGTCACTGACGCCTAGGGTTTTCGCCGCCTCCGCCTAGGGTTTTCCGCCGCCGCCTAGGGTTTTCTGCCACCGCCGTCTAGGGTCTCCGCCGTCGCCGCTGCCGAAATCATCTAGGGTTCTGTGCCCACCTAGGATTTTGGTTGGAAGTACCGTATCTGGTTTGTCTATCCTTTGTTGACTGTTTATCAACTATTCAGCGTGCCTGTTTCGTTTGTTTTTTCTTTGGTTTGCTATTATGGCTGAAGACGGAAAGATTGTGATAGAAAAGTTTAATGTCACTAATTTTGGTTGGTGGAAAATGCAAATAGAAGCATTGCTGTGTCAAAAGGATTTAGATATGGTACTGGAAAAGAAACTGGAGAATATGGAGAAAGCTAAAAAAGCAGTTTGGAATTCCAAGGACAAGAAAGCTAGAGCGGTTATTATGTTATCTTTGATGTAGAGTGTTGCTTTTAACATCATGCGGATGTACAAATACTTGTCAGCATTTGTTTTCGGCTATCCGCATTTGTTAATACGAAAGAACAAACACTTATTAGCATTTGTTCTATGTCTTCCACATATACAAATGCAGTTAGCTGACACTTTTCTTCTTTGCAGATTCTTCATCAACATTAATACTTGGACTTGTGGGATTTCTAGCAGAACAACCATCAACAACCACTTGAATTGGCATGTATGATCCTTTCAGGGTCCAACAGGCCAAATATACTTATACATGAATAGTTGATCTTTGTACGTTTTAAGCAACTTTGCTCTAGAACACTATTGGTAAAGGATTTGAAGAACGATAAGGATGCAATTCTTATAATATTATGAAAGTTAGATTTAAAGTTAGATTTGATCTATCCTCTAGCGTTTTTTTGACATTATAGTTCTTTTAGTTTTGCATTTACTTGATGAAGTGATTCGTGGCGGTCCAATATGTATATGATGTATGCATCCATTTGAAAGGTATATGATAAAACTAAAAAATTATTCCAAAAACAAGGCAAGTCTAGAAGGTTGTATAGTTGAAGGTTATGTTGCAGAAGAGGCTCTATCATTTTGTTTGGTACATTCAAGATGTTGAGACTCAATTTAATCTCCCTAACAAAACCAAGGATGCCATTGTTACAAAATGAAACTTGTATGCATTTGAATCTAAACATTGTATCCCTAGGGCAAAATGATGAAATATATTTTTCCATGCGAAAAACTCAATTTAGAATGGGTTGTCCTTGATAGTTGTTAAGAAGTCTAGGACTATATGAAGTAAGAGTTCCAATTTTTATAATTTTATCATTAGTTAAATATATCTCATTCCTCACTTGTATATCTTTCTTAAATTTCCAGCATGGTTTCTTGAGAAGGTAATTCATATACAACATATGTCACTTTAAATTTGTTAGGTAATTTATAATAACACAACACCTTAAATTTTCTTAGGTTTATTCAATAAAAATACAAAATCCTCTATATTTTCACTCAGAGTTGCATGATCATTTAATGGATGCGGACAAAATGCCTATAATTACACTTCTTTACTAGTCAATGGTGCTATGTTTATGGTACTTGACTTTGGCGCACAACAGAGGACTCAAAAATCTTGGTGTTCTAGCGGAGAGAGAGAATGGTGAGAAATGTTATGGTTAAGTTGAAGAGATTATTAAGTTGTCTTATGCAAAAATGGGTATTCAACAAACCTATTTCATGAAAAATGGTTTGAGACTCGAATGGATGTTTCATATGACAATGATATCATCAGTGCAACATAGAATGCAAATGGGACAAAGATAGTCAACTCATATTTATTCCCAAGCCATACAAGTGTTCTACATCCACGAAGTCAGGAACCTTCTCGAAGAAACCAAAACAATAACCACCAGTTGGTCGTCAAAAATGTTATTCATCAAAAAATTTAGGATCAACCTGTCACACCCTCAAAATGGACGTGCAGTGGTTAACCGTGAGACGAGTGAACAAACCAGGATCCAAGTCATTAGTTACTTAGAAAGACATAATATACAACTTTTAAAACAATTCATAGTTTAAAAGTTTCAAACATTTGCGGAAGCGTTTTGTAAATATTTCAAACACAAAGTACTAAATGTAAAATGCGTGAAACACACGCCCAACCCAATGCACATGAGTATGTAATAAGTCAAAAGTAAAAAAATGTTTGAACAAAGCATGCTTGATACATGCATGCTCCTATGGGCAGATGCTAGTAACGATCTGAGAAAAGCATACTAAAAGTGTCAATTTGACGGTTGATGAGTTAAAGAGTTTGTAACGATCATAAACAATAGCGTTAGTAAAATATAGATAAGTGTATTGAAATAGATATCTAGTCTAATTTCATTAGTAATAAAAATAGTGCTTTTGCGATCCCAACCGACTATGTTTGTCGGTTTTCCTCCCGCAACAACATACCAAGTAGTGACGCCGTTATTCGTTTAGCGCAATATTACACCTGCTTTACCTCCAGCCGTACTGGTGGGGCTTGTCAGACCCAGTAGTACTACCTAAGATTTTCCACTAGATTCATTAATTAGTGATATGAAAGTGTAAGAGCTTTCAATGGTATTCACACTATATCATACTAAACACATATTATAATTGTAAAGCGTTATAAAATAAAGTATGCTTTCTCCTTTGAAAAGAAAGTAAGTATACATGGGGCATTGAACTCACCTGATGCGCAAACGAACAAGAGTAGAGAGCTAACGGTGAATGGAAAGATAGCCCCTCAAAGGTTACCTAGAATACTCAAGTACATAAGTACGTGTAACCATAAAGTTTAACAACCCTAAGTGCTCAACAAACACGTTGACCCAAAGGTTTTGGAATGTAACACCCGGTTATTTGTAAAGTTATGAAAGAAAGAATAATAAGTGGGGAAAAGAAAGAAAAGCTATAAAACCCAAGTTGAGGGGTAAAAAGTGTCCAAAAGGACAAAACTTTCAAAAAGTTGGTGATAAAGGTGGTATGGCCGCCCACACCCTTTTCACAACTCACTTTTAATTCGGATCTTTTAGTGAGAGAGAAAGAAGAGCAGTAACTTTCAGATATTTGAAGAGGAGAAGAAGAAGATCGAATTCAAGGTAAGAATTCATGGTTTTGTTGTGTACTTAACTGTCCTTTGCCTTGGTTGTATGCTTATATGTACTTAACGGGTTTTGGAGGAAGTCATACCCAAAAGGCTGCTAAGGTGAGTTCTAAAACCCCCTTTTTACTTTTTTTAAATTGATTTGAGGTTGGAAATACATGTATGAACATTTTTATTAAAATGGGTTTTCACCTGTATGTAAATGTGTATGTGTTTGCGGGTGGGGTTTGATTTGGGTGTTATTATGGTTATGATTATGCTACGAATGTGTTTCTATGGCTTAGAATGTAAGATTTAATCTTAGAACATGTTAGATGATGATTAGGGACTGAAATAAGTTGTTTAAGTGTGAATTGACTGCCCATGCGCCTAAATAGTGGCCCATGCGCCCAACGGTATAAACTGTCTATGTGTCCCCATGCGCCCAAATAGTTCTCATGCGCCTAAATATAGCCTAAATTCGACTAAGCGTCCAGACGCCTAAATTGTTGCCCAGACACCTAAATGTTTGGCCATGAGCCCCAATAATGTCCATGTGCCTGAAAGTTCCCCATGCGCCTGCATAGTGCCCATGCGCCTAAGACTTAGATTTATTTTCTGATTTTTGCGGAAAAAGTGAAATGTAGGCATTGACTTGGGATGTTCGGGGGGATGAAGTAAGTTGACATTTGATGATGAATGAGGTATGTGATGGTATGTATAACGATTGTTATGTTACATATGATGGTGCCTTGTATGGTGATGTTTGGTATGTTTATGTTTATTTTTATGTTTATGTTTATGTTTATATTCCTTATTATGTACGTTTATTTTCCATGGCTTTACGTTGAATGTTTATGAATGAAATGAAAATATTATGTAACGTAAAGTGGAAGATAATGAAAAGAGGAACGTAATGAAAGAGGGCATGCATTAATGACGTAATGAATAAATGGATAAGTCTTACCCCGGTGCTGGTGCCAGACTATGTGCGTTATGAAAGTTTTATCAACTTCGGCCCAGTACCCGCTTTGTGCATACGTTTGGGGTAAACTTATGTGTGGAATCCTTGTTTCTTACCTCGGTGCTGGTGCCAGGTTATGTGCGTTATGAAAGTTTGATAAACTTCGGCCCAGTCACTACTTTGTGCATATGTTTGGGGCATAGCTTACAGGTGGGATCTTTGTTGCTTACCCAGATGCTGGTGCCAGGCTATGTGCATTATGGAAGTCTTATCAACTTCAGTGCAGTACCCGCTTTGTGGATATGTTTAGGGTATAGCTGATGACACTGATCCGAAAACAAGTAAAGAAAGAAAGTTAAAGAACAATAAAGGAAGATAATAATGATATTATCTATGTGTATGTATGATGTATGATCATGTATGAAATTAAAGAAAGGTTTTAAATGAAAGTAAAGTATTTTATTTTAAAACTAGAACTCACTCAGCAACACTGACTTTTATGTGTTTTTAGTTGGCAGGTGATGGTTGTTGAGGATGGCACGTGTGGCTACTTGGCTTGTTTTGGATGGCAACCATTTTGTATAACGATGATATTTTTGCATTGTAATGTAAACAAATGATATTTTGAAATTGTTAACACTGTTGAACTATTTTGCAAAATCAATTATATATTTATATGAAATGGTTTAAGTAAATCTTTCCATTGCAATGTTCTATTAAAGTTAATGTAAATATATGTTTTATGTGCGATGATTGACCAGCTGTGAGCGTCCCGGGAACGGGGCCCTACAAGTTGGTTTCAAAGCCAAAGTTTAAGTGAAACATGTTTAAATTTTCCAAAGAAACCAAAACTTAAACTGAAAATAGGACAAAGGGAAGGGATCTTAGTCCGAGTAGCTGCATGCCATTAGGTATTTTCTTAAATGATAATCGGCATTATGTGTGCATTTTATTTGATCTGTGTGCTTTTAGTAGATTTAGACACTGATGTAGTCAGGATAGGAAATGCTTGAGATAGAAGAGTAAAGTAAGTGGCTAATCACAACTGGCCACTGTAATTAGGGACTTACTATACTTGATATAAACTGAGCTATTACCTTGAATGACTATGTTGGTGTTTGGATCTTATAGAGTGTTAGAAGATGGTTGGAGGTAGATCTTCGAAAGTTTCACAGGTAGAGGCTGTGGTGGATGTGGTGCTGGACCGCGTGTCACGAGAAGCATGGCTAGGGATGCTAATATGACACCCGAAGAGCCTAGATCCATCACCCGAAAGGCGGTGATGATAGTGCTAATCTGAGGACCGCAGTGAAAGAGGCGGTCGTCGAGGGAGTTAAACAGGTCATGCAGATGATTCTGCCATTTGTGGTGACTGAGGCGATTAGAGCGGTGAGGGCAGAGGCCGTACTTGAAGTGAATGAGAAGGGTGGCGGAGACTGGAATTAGAATGGAAAGCGGTTTAGACGTGTCGGGGTCACTCCAAACGACAAGTTTGCGAGGGTGGATGACCGGCGTGTGGTCACATCCAGTGTGGGGGTGAAAAGTTATGGTAATTAAAATAAGAAGCACACAGGAGATTGTAGGTGGGGATCAAACCTCTGCTTCAAATGTGCGATTCTCGGTCATCTGGCAAGAGAGTGTGGGGTGATACGATGCTATAAAAACGAGGGAGAGGGTCGCATGA
Organism: Flaveria bidentis; assembly: GCA_018326385.1. Classification (NCBI taxonomy): domain Eukaryota; kingdom Viridiplantae; phylum Streptophyta; class Magnoliopsida; order Asterales; family Asteraceae; genus Flaveria; species Flaveria bidentis. The sequence goes on from BJCM01076696.1 coordinate 12,875, forward strand.
GTAGAGATTGCAAGAAGCCAAGGGCTGAGAGTTCTAGAGCAAAGAAGGCGACCGAAACAGAAGGGCAGAAAGCATGCGCCAGAGCTTTCATGATGACCCGGTAGGAGGCGAGGACGGACCCCGATGTTGTGTCAGATATGTTTCTAGTAAACCAACCTCTAGCTTCTGTGTTATTTGATTCTGGTACTAGTAAAAGTTTTATTTCTTCTGCTTTCTGTGCTAAACTAGCTGTTAGTAGTAGGGGTATAAATAAGACCTTTGATGTAGAAACTACCATAGGTAAGTCTACAAGGATTTTTGAGATGATAGAAGGTTGTGACAAAGAATTAAAAGGTCACAAGTTTCTTGTTAGACCATTCGTGATGACCTTAGGCGGGTTCAAAGTAGTCCTAGGAATGGATTGGTTAGCGGACTACGAGGCGAACATTGTGTGTCGCAAGAAGATGATTCAGGTGATAGTGCCTAACGGGGGCTCATTGACGGTTTAAGGTGATCGAGTCACGACGATCCCGAAAGTGATTTCGATGGTGGTGGTGGGAAATGTATGAGATGTGGATGTAGTGTCTCCTTGGCCTACATGAAGGATGTGGGTACGTCAACACCACAACTGTTCGATGTATTGGTTGTGTGTGACTTTCCGGACGTGTTTCCAGAAGACTTACTAGGTGTGCCACCAGACCATGAAATCGAGTTTCAGCTAGACTTGATACTAGGTGCCCAACCTATTGCTAAGGCACCGTATCAATTAGCTCCCTCCGAGATGAAGGAACTGATGGAGCAACTACAAAAGTTGCTTGATAAGGTGTTTATGCGACCGAGTATCTCTCTGTGGGGTGCTCCGGTCTTGTTTGTAAAGAAGAAAGATGGTCGTATGAGTATGTGTATCGACTACCATGAGTTGAACAAGTTGGCGGTGAAGAATCGGTACCCGTTACCGAGGATTGATGACATTGTTCGATCAGCTCCAAGGTGCCAGTTGGTTCTCAAGGATAAACCTTTGATTTGGTTACCATCCGTTGAAGGTGAAGGAGCAGGATATTCCTAAACATCTTTTCGCATGTGTTATGGACACTACGAGTTTCTCGTTATGTTTTTTGGTTTGACCAACGCGCCAACCGCTTTTATGGATTTGATGAATCGAGTGTGTCGGCCGATGTTCGATAAATTAGTGATTATGTTCATCGATGATATATTGATTTATTTGAAGGGCGAGGAAAGGTTATATCTTACGCATCCCGAAAATTAAAAGTTCATGAGGTTAATTATCCTACTCATGACTTCGAGCTAGCAGTCATGGTCTTTGCGTTAAAGATTTGGAGGCACTACCGATATAGGATGAAGTGCACCATATTCACTGATCACAAGAGTTTGAAGTACTTCTTCGAACAAAAGAACTTGAATATGAGGTAGAGGCGATGGTTGGAGCTCATAAATGATTATGATTGCGAGATTCAATACCATTCAGGCAAGGCCAACGTGGTGGCAGATGCCCTTAGTCGAAAGAAGAGACCCGAGCCGATTCAAGTGAAGGATTATGAGTTGATTATGACCTTTTACGTGATGACGCATGTCAAGGAGTTTCAAGACGAGGCCTTGAAAGAAGATCATCTTAATTCAGAAAGGATGAGAGGTCTGGTCGCGGAGTTGGGTGAAAACACAATCGGAGTTAGAACCCGATTCAGACGAATGTGGGTTCCTTGTTTTGGGGATCTACGTGGAAAGATTATGGATGAAGCTCATAAAATGTCACACCCCAACCTTGACGGCGGAAACATCGAGATGTGAGGGTTAAGATCGTTCACAGCCACATAACACTATTATTAAATCCAAATATAATAATCATAAGTTTCAGTTGTAACATTACAAGCATAAGTCTCAAATAAAAAGTCAACAAACATAAAAATAATATTTCAAGCCCATCCATTTATTTATCTAGGTCCAATCCTAGGTGTGAACAAGCTTCAAAGGTGGCAATTAAACTTGAGCATTTTCTGAAACATTTTAAAAATAAAAGGTCAACAATAATGTTGGTGAGATTTCCATAGTTTTCAATACATAAATATATAAAAGATGGCAATTCATGTTGTAAGTTAGAGAACAAAGTAACTAGGGATGTAAGACAGAATGCACAATCAAACCTTGACAGATTTTTACAAGTCTCAAATATTTACAAGTATATACGATTAGCTAAGTGTACTTGGATTAACCAAGCAAGCTTGTCAGGCTCATAGATCTATGACATCGCTAGGCTAGCAATAGTTAATGATTGTACATATAATTGACATTACATGGTAGCTACAAAGATCAACTAACCACAACATACAAGTGAATTGCAATAAGTTTACAAGAATAAAACGTTTTACAAGTGCAACGATTATAAGGTAACATGTTTCACCCCAAAGTGTGAAAATATAAAATGGGGTATAGAAATACTCACATAATCAATAAGTATATAATGTATGATTAATAAGAAATAATAACAAGCGTCGTTTCAACGTAGTCCTTCACAATGCACCTAAAATAAATATATTTTTACAAGATTAAAGATTAATTGAAATGAGTTTAATGAATCAACGTAGACTAGGGTTTTGGATGGAATTTGTCATTTAGAGATTTCATTAATTACATTAAATAATAAAAGAAAAGCAAAATACAAGCATTTTTGTTTAAAAAATGTAAGGAAATCATTTGTATTAAAACTTAAGTACAAAGTTCAGTAACATGTATAACTTTTAGAATTACTCTCATTTTATAAACTAATATACATTTATTATTTAAATAGATAATGATTTAATGGGTTGCAAGTCTATTTTATTATGAAAAATATTTTATATATATTATTTGAATCAATAACAATTTAGTAAAAACAGTATTTTAAGTCTAACTTATAAAAAATACATCATTTGTACAAGTAATGAATTAATAAGTTAAACAATATTTAAGGTTTAATTTATAAGAAAATACACTAATTATATTGTTTGTCTATAATATTTAATAAAATGTTAAGACATCTTATTAGACAAATTAATAGAAAAATAGGTAAGGTATCTTAAAAAAATAACAAGTTCACAACTTGATTTTCATATATTTTAGAAAAATCCAAAACTAAAAACAAAGGCTAAAAAGCCTTAAAATTAAAACAGAAGGTCCCTCGGATTCGAACCGGGGACCTCTTGTTAAGAAGTCACATTTGTTACCGGTTGAACCAAGGCTATAGCCGCGTTTAAAGCACCGTTTTAATAATCAAAATACGACAAACACTGAAATCCCCCCAAATCGCATGAACCCTAGTTCCATATTGATTCAAATTGGACATTGATTCGAGTGTTACAACTCGATCAACCTTAGGGCTTTTGATCCCTAAGCTTAATCGAGTACTAAGATGTATCATACTCACCTGATTACGATCCAGATGATAAGTTGTAGCTCGATTTTGTTCGGTTCGTTTGTAAGAAACTTGGGTTTTAAAGATGACGGTTAAGTGATGTTTTAGAAGAATTGAGGTTGTAGAGAGTTGAAAGGGGTCAAGGGGGAACATTTGCCCTCTGTTATATAGATTCAAATCGTTTGATTATACCACCGTCGAATTCAAGTCGTCTTGCGAACGATAGAACATCAATTCGACTGATTAACGATTGTCTTGAATTGAATTAATCTTATCATTGAATTCTAAATGATTAAACGTACATTTCTATCCAATTAATTCGATTTTTAACATGATTTGAAAGTTGAACATATGGAATTCGATTGCGGTTTTGGTTTCTTGTTCGAATGCCATTATAATAGTGTTTATCATCCAATTGATGTACGTAACCGAGTTCGATTCGCTTTCCCGAAGTGATTGCACCATTTGGGTTAAAATTTTAAGAGTAAAATGGCTGATTACGGCCTCGCCGGTGTCGCGCCGGGCTTTGGCCGGCCGGCGGCCAGATTTACGGGGTAGAGAAAGGATGGGTTGGGTTTTTGTTTAAAATTACACAATGGTCCCTGCACTTTGATTCTTTACTAATTCATGCTTAAAACTTTCTTTTAAGGTTTATAAATTGACAAAACTAACCCCTGAACTTAATTAACTTTAAACTTTTCAAAGATTGAAATTATTTTAAATTAATTATTACCATTAATTAGTATTTAACATTATTATAATTAATTTTTTTAATATTGTTATTATTATTATTAGTATTATTATTATACACTTTAATATTTTAATTATTAACATTTATAAATTAAAATTTAACAATGATTAAGGAACAACATACATAGCCCCTAAGTTTCATAAATGCCAACAATAACCCTTACAAGAATTAACGACGTTAACTTTTAATTAATCCAAATATACATGATGTTACATAAAACACGATACTCTATTCATCCCAATGCTACGAAAATGTGTTGTTAGGTCTAGGATCAGTAGATCTAGTCTATTTTGTTAAGGCTTAGTACTTGAATTAATATCTGTAATGAATGTTTGTAATTTATTATTATGTATGCATTAAATGTATAGGTTAACCCATATATATGTATGTTGCTTTATGTATGCAGGCGAAACATTATAATTGGTGAATTTCTAAAAATTGACCAAGTGTGAGAAACATCTACGACTAACATTTTTTTCTTCCGTAGATATGTTTCTTACAAGTAACAAACATCCAAAGATCATCTGCGGATGAACAATCAACTGGAATGAAGTGAGAATTCCAAGTGAAGACTCTTGCGGAAGAGAAAGTTTCTTGCTGAACAACAAGTCTCCTGCGGAAGAACAATTACCTACAAAAGACAAAATTCCTGCGGAATCCAAACACTTGTATATATATAATACAAGTTTTACAAGTCAACAAGTTGTCTAGTCAACAAGTCAGCTATGCGAATCCAAAGAGATCCGGTGATTCCTTAACTGAATCAATTTCAAATCCTAAGAGATTTGGTGTTTCCTTAACAGAAACACTATTGTTTATAAATATGGATCCTAGATTTCAAATCAAGCATGGCAATACAATGGTTCCATAACAAAAAAAAATCACATCAAATCACACAACCAAACTCTAGCAGCAGTCACATCATCAAACACAAAATTCAATATCATTCGTTTATTGTTTATATGTAATCATTAACATGTTTTAATGAAATACATTTGAATTTAATATTTGTTCATTCATTAATTGTGTTTCTTTCACCGTATTCTTTGTTGATACATATATGTACCTAGATCCTGATCTGAATGTAATATGTCTTACACTTGTGTAATTATTTGGTACTTAATGAAATACTAATGTTTGGTTGTGTTTATAATGTTTAATATTTCATTAATGAATTGTTTAACTTATGTTGACTTTATAGGTTTGTGATTGTTTAATGTTATGTCTATTTATATTATGTAATGATACACGCATATATGAACATGTTATATAGGTTTATAGTTGTTAGACATGTTCTGAATCATAAAAGGTTCAAGAATGTGTTTAACTAAGTAATCTGATTCAGTCGCACGACTGGACCATGCGAATGGGGCAATCGCACGACTGAATCAGGTGATTGAGTCAATCGCACTACTAAGTCATAAGAGTGACTCAATCGCACGAATGAATCAATCGTA
>BJCM01076715.1:0-25807 GCA_018326385.1 Flaveria bidentis
TATAATTATGAAACAAAAAAACTCATTTATCCCATTCTCTCATATTGTCTTCTACATTTACGATTGCTCTCAAGTCTAACAAAGGTAAAAAGGAATTTTGTCGAACATGCCAAACAGGCCACCGTATGGATTTTTATCAAAATCATAATATTCCTTGTGGTTACTTTACGAGTTTCTTAATTATATATAACTATTATTCAAGCCTCACATGTTGCGGTGGGAGCATAAAACCATTCTAAGTAACATCAATGTCAGATCGTTGTTATCAACCACCAACACCAGAAAAATTTGTAAAACAAAAGAAATAATACCGAACGAAAAATAGATGCAAAAATATACACGTGCGTTACGGCGTGTTAATGTGTATAAATTAAACCAAAATGTAAAACACAACGCGACAATTAAATAGAAAAAAATATATGAAAACACGTTGAACCATATACGCATGTTAGAGTATATTAACTCAAAATGTTCAGAACGAACGTAAAACAAAAACTTGTAAAAGAATAAAGTAAACGGGACTAAAGTTGAAAGTGATAAAACGTGTTAGTGTTAAATGTAAAGGTTGAAAACTAAAGGGTTAAAAGTAAAAAAACAAAGAAAAAAAATAATGTACAATCTACAAAACATATGGTACAAATCATAATGCACAACTAAGTTAGTAATTAGTATTATATAAATGTGCGCGTCACATTGTATGATATGATACTTAAATAAAAATTCATAATACAAGACATAATTATTTATAAATTTATAACATTAATGCTCTTTCCTTGTAACCTGTATTAATAAAATTGATCTGTGAGAGTTTAGATTGCAACAAGCAAGAGGGAATTATAGTTATCATATTATAAACCATAACCTAATGAAATATGTAAATAACTAAATTCGAACTCTTTTAATATTTTTAGTGAGTATATTTATCTAATGCTAAAATTTTCTATTCAATACATATAATATATATAACTATAATATAGTTTACATAAGTATCTATAAGGTTATCTCAACTTTTTTTAGTTAGTTAACATATAACATCTTTGGTCGTGATATTTAGTGGTTGTGAATAAAGTTTCTACAAACATATGTTATTTATGAACTCAGAAAAGTTAAGAATGCATAATGGGACGATGACATAAAAACATGACCACTTAAATATTCTTTTTAACGTTTCTCATATTTTTCTCATATTTTGAATTAATTGCTCACATTATTGCAATAAGATGATTGTGACTAGAAAAGTTCATTGAATCAAAACCAAACAAAAGTATGGAGTTATTCGATCATTTTTTGTTTCTTGGTTAATAGTACTTTTAAGAATATTTTTTTGTGTTATTTGTGCAAAATAATTGTTTCTTGGTTAAAAAGAATATATTTTTTGTTTTTGTTGGTGCATGTCCAAAATGATTATACACTTACAAAAAGTGACGTATAGATATTACATTATTTTTATATTAGGTCAGTGCCCATGTATAATGTATTACATGGGTGAAAAAAGTAAAACATGTCAAAATCATTAGTTTTATAAATATCTTATTTTTCTAGATGTTATAAGTTTTTGATGAAATAAAAATATAATTAATATTTAAAAATATAACAAATAATGAAATTGAAAATTATTACGCTATCTTTAAAGATAAAATATAGTTGAAATCATATAATTTGTATTTATAATTAAATGTTAAAATAAAAATAATTTATATTTTAGATTTTTGATAGTTTAATTTGGTTGTTTAAAATAATTATCATTTAATATGAGAAAGACAAGAAACACAAAATATAGATATATTTGTTAAACATATTTAGTAATAGAGGAAAGTCAAATTGATTATTGTTATGATTTTCGTATTTATTACGAGAGAGATGCGATAAATAATTTTTTTTATATGTTAGAATGATGACACGAGTCATATGATGTGCTAGAATGATGACACGTGGCTTCAAAAAATATTTTTTTATTATAATTTATAAATTACATCTAATTAAACTTGCTATTCACAAATGGCTTGGTTGGTTTTATAAAAGTGTCATGTGTATAAAGAGTTATTTTCATTATGTAAAAGTTTTAATATTTTAAACTTGGTATTTTTTATTTAATCACAAGCACTTATATATTAAAAAAATTATTTCGTAACATTTGAATTATCTTGTAGCTTATGGTTTGGATTAAAAAGATGTAGTTTGACATTTTGATAAAGATATGTCTATCATAAGTTACGTTAAGGTGAGGGGCTAGATGTTAGAAGATCATATATAATCAACTTACGTGTTAATCGCATGGGTTCATGTATATTATATGTGTGCCTTAAAGGTTAATTACAGGTGTATATTGGAAGTGCTTGTATTTCCCTTTTGTGTGAATTTCTAACGCAAACCTAACATGAAATTCGTAAGTTTGGGTTTACTATAAATGAGATCGGCTCGAATTCAGGTCAAACCCGTTTAAATAGACTGGTCGGGTTCGAATCCATTGTTTATTTTTTTTTGTTCACATATCTTTTGTGTCATAAACTAAATTTCTTATCATGTTGAAGTTGTTCATAGTTCATGATCGAACCACATCCGTTTGACTTCAAATCACATCATATTCATATGACTTACAATCACATCAAAATATGTGGTTCACATCCATATGATCACACAATATCCATGTGATATGGAATCATACCGACCATATTCATGTGATTAAGTACACAATCAACACATTGTACAAACATTTAGGCAAACATTATAGTTAGCCACCATTATATTGAATGCAACAACGTTTCATATATTAATTGCCCCATATGCAATAACATATAAGACACATTTACTTTTAGGGGTGCGTGACACACTTCAAACACATGTTTATTTAAATGTCCACGTGATTTTTTCCTTTGGCTTAAACCACGTTTCTATAAGATTATTATCATACCTTATATAAGATGGTTATTAATCTTTGTTATTAATCATCATGTGAAAATCTTCATGAAAATATGAATTATATCTACATGACATACGTGTCTTTGTAAATATTCATTTTATCCCTGAAGCTAAAAACTAACCTTCAAGTTTTAATTTAAATTATTTAACTGCAGATGATGATGTTAATTTTTATTATTATTGGCGTTGCTGCTACTATTACTTTGTTATATGACGATCTATAATTTAAATGTTTGTTTGGACGTTTCACATTTCAGTAGTCATTTAACCAGTTACTTACTTGTTTAACATTATTTGAAATATAAATTTCAAATATTTTATATTCGTCCACAAAATAAAACGTTATAATTAAGCTTAATTTAAACACGCGAAGTTATTTTAGATTAAACCATTTTGAACAAGTAATAATGTGTATGCTCACTGTTGATTATTATAAATTAACTGAATAATTGCATCACTTATTCTCAAGTTATCCGATTTTGATCTTTATGTGATCTCACCTCTCTTGATGTAGTAGATCCATGTCCGGATGGTATATTAAATGTACAAATTCTGTCACATATTTTTAATATCTTTTGGAGTTGGCCGGTGATAAATTTCAACAATAATTTGTATCAAATGTTTATATTTTTAGTTTTAACAAGACAAAAAGATCATTGCATAATATGTGCAGTCATGTATATACTAGCAAAATCTACAAATAACACTTTGTTTTTATTTTTATTTCGGATTTTCAAATTTAATACTTTGGTTACAAGCAGTTTCGTTAATTCTGTTATTGAAAAGAACCGTTAAGCAAATTTGGTTAACCAATTTTTCTAGACAAGAGCCAAATTAACCCAAATTTATTTAATAATTCCAACAAAAGTTTAAGATAAATAGAAAATCAAGGGCTCTAATAATTTATAAGGGATATAAAAAAGATTAGGCAAATTATCTTTTTAAAAATGCAAAAGACAAAAAAGAAGAAGACATTTCCGATATAAAACACACAAAAAGTTCGAATTTTCGGATCATAAGTCATGAATATTTATACATGTGTAACCATACCCAAAACGTAAACCCCAGATTATAAAAAATAACGATGATCAAACAATCAAAATCTCACTTGAATATAATTTAACATAAACTTATCTTTGAAAACTATTTGTTTGACCAATGATATTTAACTCAACTGGTTAAGATAAGATACCTATGACATGTAAATAAAACGGGGGTTTATGAGTTCATGTCTTACTCTGAGCAAAATGAGTTGAGACAAGAGGTTTTTCTCAGTAATAAATTTCCTCTTGAGAGTATTAAGGGTATGGTCTCGGTTTGAAAACAGATTGATAAACCCGATTAAAAAATCATCTATTTTTTGAAACAGAATCATACATTCAATGTTAAAAAAATGCTTGTTTGGATTCCAAAGTAACGAATATAATTGCTTGAAAGAAATAAAAATACAACTCTTTCGTTATTATTTCAAGATAACATATAAAAACACACTTATAAATATTTTATAAATTCAAGGTAGTGCTTTTTATCTTGAAAGTGAAAACTTTCGTTATCTTTTTCATTTTTCTGGTCTTCCCTCGGATCTCTCTGACTACAAGATAGCTTCATTCATCGCTCTTTGAGCCACTGTTATAATTATTACACCATTACTATTACTACATACATCTACATACACGTATTGTATCTACACTTTCTCTCTCTACATCTTGAAAAGATCGTCTTTTCACTCCATACGATCGTTATTAGACCCCATCAGATCTAAGTACTCTCAACAGATGACATATCATTGATCTTTATCAGCTTTCAATCACTACCCATAAACGAATCATCCCGAAGAACAGTAATCAGCAGTAAAGGTAAAGCGTATGTGGTTTGATTGATGTTGTTTTGTGTCGAAAGTTGACTTTTTTCTAGATTTCGTACATGGGTTTTTGATTTTATGCGTGTGTTTTTCTGGGTTTGTAAGATTGATTGAGGTTAACGAATCTTTATTAGATCTTGAGGTTTAGATCTTAATGGGTTAGCGTTTTAGGGTTTTGAGGGTGTTACTTTAATTAGCCGTTTATGGTGATGATGAAGATGGAGATTGAAGATCTGAGTTGCTTAATAAGTTATATGGATCTTTTATTTGAATCTCGTGTAATTGCTGATGAATCGAATTGGGGTTTATGCTACTGATGTTTGTGAACCGAATTGGGGTTTATACTACTGATGCTTGTGAATCGAATTAGGGTTTATGAAGTGTGATTGAAATTGGTAAACTTTTGAGTATGTTAAGCTGAATTTGTTTGATTTCTGATATGAACTACTGTTTCATTCCTCACAAAAACTAATGCAGAAACCTAAAAGGCAAATTGTTGGTCAAACTTGCACATATCAGCCTCAATTAATCCAGTTGACTTTTCAGAAATTTTCAGAAGAGAGTGAAAATTTGGGATCTCTTTTGTAATGATTTTTTTTTTCACCGGCTGTAATGATTTAACATGGATTGATATTTTCAAGAGACTTTGATTGTAATCCTTATTTATCATACAAATCATATTATGAATCTATTAGTCAACTCTTGATTAGCATGAAGCCATGAAGTTCATTCTACTGTATGAATTATGAAATTAACTTAATTTTCTAAATATAATCAGTATTAATCACATTTAGTGTCACCTTGTTGTATCCATGAATTTGTGTACTTTGGTTTGGGAAGAATGCTTTGTAGATTAATAGCTTTTTTATACGTATTGACTTCATACATTCTAAATAAATGACTTTACATTTGTTTTAATGTTTTTTCCTTTTGTTTTTGTGATATCAGGATTTAGTTTCCCTTGACCCGTTTGGATTCAGGACTCCATGTTCATGTCAAATTTGGATATCTATTTTTCAAAGCCGACATGAAGGTGGTTATAACTGTAACCCCAACGAGTGTCAAAGTCTTGTTATGCCAGCAATTATCATGTGATTGAAACCGCTAGAGCAAATCCCGTCCATTAGATAAGCTTTGAAGATCAAAAACACCGTTGTTTAGTCAGTTTTATGACTTCAATTTTGTTTCTCTAATTAGTGTTGGTACAGTTATTTCTAAAATGGAGACGAACGATGCGATCACAAAATCTCAACCAAACATGGCACATAGGCTGCTTTCCGCTGTCTTGCCGGTTGTTTTTATTGCTATTGCGTATGTTGATCCAGGAAAATGGGTTGCAGCGATCGAGGGTGGGGCCCGTTTTGGGTATGATCTTATTATACATATGTTTGTATTTAGTTTGGCTGCTGTCCTCTGTCAATACTTGTCAGCTTCTATTGCTGTGGTTACTGGAAAAGATCTTGCACAGGTACATATTTTGGTTTCTTATCGATGATTTCTGAAATTATTATCATTATTATTATTATTATTTTAAATTGATAGATAAATCGACGGAAAATGATATCTTTGTGAAAAAAAGAGACTTGTGTGAAGTTAGAGTAAAAGATTATCATATTAGGTTCAAAGCATGGGTAAATCTACCCAAAGATATACCGTTGTGCTATATGCTATGAAGTAAAAAGTTGTGCAAACTGCAAATCACATCCTGTAAATAATCATGAACAGATTATGTTTATCCAAACATTAAGGAAGTGGATTATTTTCTGTTAATACAGTCAAAGTCAAAGTAAAGTTAACTATCGGTCAAGTAACAAGTTGGTTAATTCAGTTGCAACTATTACTGTTATTGGTAGTTAATTTGTTAGTAGTGGTTATTTTCTTGTCTATAAATCGACCTTTTGTATTACATTTTAAGATGTGAAATATACGAAATTAAAAACAATATTCTCTCTTTTTCTTTGTATAACCTTTTCATTTCTCTTTATTAACCAAAGCACTTTTTATTTCTGTATGTTTATGTAGATATGCAGTACGGAGTATGATGCAATTACTTGTGTATTCTTGGGAGTTCAAGCAGAACTATCTATGATCGCTTTAGACCTTACGATGGTAATTTTTACGCCTTTAAATTACACATATTTTTCAACAAATAACAACCATGTATGATCAAACTAATGTATAAACTCTCTTCTTTTCCAAGATTTTGGGAACCGCACACGCGCTTAATCTTACATTTGGCATCGGTCTCTTCACTTGTGTTGTTTTGACTTCTCTCGATGCTTTTTTATTTCCAGTTTTCTCTAGTTACTTGGTAAGCTCATTTTCCTATCGTGTTCTCATTTGTGTATGCTATCATTTTCTATTGTTTTGGTTGATATAATGACATCTTATGTTGCATAGGAGAATGGGAAAGCAAAGTTCATATGCATGTGGTTTGCAACCGTTGCTTTGCTTTCTTATTTCTTTGGGGTGGTTACAAGTCAACGGGACACATCGCTGTCGATGGGAGGGATGCTTACAAGTTTAAGCGGGGAAAGTGCTTTTGCATTAATGGGTCTTCTCGGTGCAAGTATCATGCCTCATAATTTTTATCTGCATTCGTCTATGGTGCAGGTACATTACTCTACTTGAATAAGACCCCTTCTTAAAAAGGCGTATTTTTTCTTTACTTTTGATGATGCAAAATGATACGAGGATGTATTTATGTATATGCATATATAATACCTTTGTAAGATAATAACTGTCTCAGTCTCTTATATCAAACCATATGTGTTAAATCTTGCATTTTAATCGCTTTAACGCGCACATAGCTTGATAGAAGCATTCGGTTAGTAACCCAACCTTATATCGACAAATTAAAAGAATCTTGTGGACCTAAAATGTTATGATCTTTAAATTAGAAATTTATTAAATAAAAGTTTTTTATTAAAAATTTTTTTTTGTCAAGTTTCTCTGATTGTTCGTATATTTGCAGCAACATCAGGGACCGACACCAGCTTCAAAGGGAGCTTTATGCCAAGACCATCTTTTTGCCATTTGTTGCGTTTTTAGTGGCATTTTTGTCATCAATTACATTCTCATGAACTCAGCAGCAAATGTGTTCTTTAGCACCGGCCTCGATTTGCTTACTTTTCAGGACGCGTTGGCTTTAATGGACCAGGTTACGCTGCTAAACGAATTTGATTATTATTCTTTAAATTCCTTGTATACTAAATTATTAACTATGATCCTACTTCGAATAATTTGGTTTTCAAAAATTGATTCCAGGTATTTAGGAGCCTTATGGCACCTTTTGCTTTAATTTTTGTTCTGGTTCTTTCGTATCATACAACAGCGCTTACGTGGAAATTCAGTGGTCAATCGGTCCTCCTTAACTTTTTCAAAATTGACATTCCTGGGTGGTGCCACCACTCGACAATCAGATTCATTTCCTTGATCCCAGCAATTTTATCCACGTGGCATTCGGGGGCCGAAGGTGCATATCAACTTATGTTGTGTACTCAAATAATGGTGGCGATTTTGCTCCCGTCGTCAGTGATCCCACTCTTTCGTGTTGCTACATCAAGAGCGATAATGGGTGTGAACAAAATCACACAGTTTGTCGAGTTTTTAATTTGGATCACTTATATTGGGATACTCGGGTTGGTGATTGTGTTTGTAGTTGAGATGGTGTTTGGAAATAGTGACTGGGCTAGCAATCTGAGGTGGATGATGTGGGTCCCATATGTTTTCATTCTCACGACCGCGGTTTTTTCCATCTCGCTTATGCTTTGGCTTGTTGTAACACCTTTGAAATCTGCAAGTTCACTAGCCGATGTTCAAAAGTGGGATATGGTTCAAGATCTTGTTCCTGAATCATCATTTCTTGAAGAGAAAACGGAAAACCGGAGAGAAATTCAAGAAACGATGCCTCCCCAAGAGGTTGATTCTGATTCAGTTCACGATTTTAATCTGCCTGATGAACTTTTAGACTATAATAACGGACCTCGTTTGTCAACCATTGAAGAAAATCCTTCGTATAGTTCGGTTTCTTCATTGCAGCCTGATGAGTCACCAACAGTTGTTGAAAGTGTCCCGAGCCCCGTTGTGAAAAAGGAAATTGATGACTCGGTTGAAAAGACGTTGAGAATAGATGGAAACCTGCATTTGGTGAAAGAGCCCGATTATGAACCCATAGAACCACCGAAAACAGTATCCGGAATAGGAATGAATCAATCTCCATCCTCTAACGGGCCGGGCTCATTCAGGAGTCTTGGCGGGAAAAACGATGACATAATGAGTGGGCCCGTGAGTCTTTCGAAGCTAGCCGGGTTGGGTCGGGCTGCCAGACGTCAGTTAGCTACAACACTAGACGACTTCTGGAAACTTCTTTTTGATTTACACGGGGAAATGACACAAGATGCCAGAATCAGCAAACTCGATAAACTGCTTGGGATTGATTCTAAAGTGAACTTAAAGGCTAGCCCAGTTGTTACAACCACGAGTAGCCCTGAAATCGATCCGATATACGGGGTGCAACGGGGGTCAACTTCTTTATTGACCAGCTATCAACAGTTACTGGATGCATATACAACTAACCCGGGCCTAAATGTGATGGATCCTGAGAAACGATACCATAGTTTGCGCTTACCGCCAGCTTCTGGCCCATTCATGGATCAGCCCGCTACGGTCCACGGGTATCAAATCAAGTCATATATTAATCAAACCAAACAAAATTCTGACTACTTTCAAAATCAAATCGACCCGCTATCTCCTAAATCACCACAAGTCCTTTCGGCAAACTACAAATCCCCGGTTGCCTTGACGAAGACCTTACAAAACGGGCTACGACCCGCAAAGCCGCCTGGTTTTCCGGATCCGGTTGTGACCAGGAACAGCTCGATGCAACCCGAGCGAACTTATTACAATATGCAGCCCGCAGCCCCACTTGAGAATGTGCATGAGAAGAAGTATTACAGCATGCCAGATATATCAGGCCTACTCCCGAATCGCGAATCCAAGATTTTACCAGAACAGGATGGTGGTTCGAGATACGCGACTCTGAGGCAGTCGGTTTATCCAGGCCCGTTATACAGATCCGGGACCATATCCGGTTACGGGGGCTTGTCTTATTCGAATTTATCCAAGGATGCTGCTGCTTACCACCCTGTTTCAAGTTATGGGCCGGGGTCTGACACGTGGTCCATGTGGTCCAAACAACCATCTGAACAGTTCGGTGTAGCTGAAAAGGTCAATCCTAGGCCTGACTTGAGCACTCAAGAAACGACAACTCCTGCTGCAGATTCTGAAGCAAATCTCTTAAAGTCTTTTAGGCTTTGTATTAACAAACTCTTGAAACTTGAAGGGTCTGAATGGCTGTTCAATCAAAACGGGGGCTTAGATGAGGATCTTGTGGACCGTGTGGCTCTGCGGGAAAGATTTCTTTATGACATTGAGGTGAACCGAGTGGCCCGTGGTGGTGGAACAAAAGTTGATGACGTTGAGTATAATAAGTATCTTGTAACATCGGTTCCTAACTGTGGTGAGGATTGTGTTTGGAGAATTGACTTGATAAAGAGCTTCGGTGTTTGGTGTATGCATAGGATTCTTGAGCTTTCGCTTATGGAAAGTAGGCCCGAGCTTTGGGGGAAGTACACTTACGTTCTTAATCGTCTTCAGGTAATTATCATCATTCTTTTGTACTTCGTGTTGTAAAGAGGTATCCAGTTATAAGCAAATGGGTCGGTTCGGGCTGTTTTTATCTCTAACGAATATATATGTATGCAAATAGCCTTAAGCAAGTTAGCCTGAAAGTAGATGGGTCAAATGGGTCCGAACGTGTCGAATGAATAAAAATCACCCAAAATATATTTATACTACATAAAAACTAGATTTTTTTTGAAAAAATATAGGGGCAACCCGACCCGACCTGTACCAAAACCACTTCAACTTTTAACGTTTTCGTATAAAGTAAATATGAATAATCGCTTTTCGCTTGTTTAGGGGATAATCGAACCAGCGTTTTCAAAGCCTCGTGTGCCAGCAAGCCCGTGTTTCTGCCTTCAAGTACCAGACTCATGCCAACCGAGATCATCACCGCCCAGATCCATCCCCACTTTGCCGCCTCAGGCAAAACCAAGCCGAGGAAAATGCACCACCGCCACCAGTCTCTTGGACATTGTCAAAAACGTCGAGACCGCCATCTCGTGTAGAAAAGGTCGGCCCGGAACCGCGGCTGGTGACGTGGCATTCCCCAAAGGAAAAGAAAACCTGGCGTCTGTCCTTAAACGGTACAAACGCCGGTTGCTAGCCGTGGCTCCAGACGGGCTTAGCCGGAGCCCATAGGTCTCGGGCCCCTTTGTTCACTATTTAAATGAATCTGTTTTTTTGGGTTATTTGTAAACGACTCGATCTTTTGGTCCTTAGCTTTCAGGTTTTAAATTTTGTGTTCGGTTACATGATGGTGATGGTGATGGTCACGGTGATGGTGATGATGACATGGATAGAGGCGTGATAACGTTCGAACGAAGAAGAATAACAGAGCGTTTTTTTTAATCTTTAAGTAGATCTGAAACAAGGTCGTTATGTTGTGTAAATATTTCTACGCTAGCGACGAGATGGTCTACTGTCAAGATGAGGTGATGGTTGTGTTTGTTTGTTGTTTTTCACATAGAAACAAGTACAAACTGAAATTATTTTGGTGGTGTTTTAATTTAATAATTTCTAGTGTCTAATATTGCTTCTTTCGATTTTAATTTTTTATTAACATTATATTATGTGAAATTAGTATATAGTTAACTAGCTCTAATCATAATGGGAAAAAAATTAAACATATGCCAATAAAATTCTTGCTTCCCTATGGATACAAAGAAAAACAATCTAGACAGTTTTTATTTATGTGTATGGTTGTAAACTATAATTTGTACGACTGACTTAAGAAAAAAGAAATCCAATGGACTATGGCATTAATTAACAGTAGGTGATGATTGAATCAACCCAAGTTGTACGAACCTAAATCGCAATGACGAAGTTCACTTAAACGGTTAAACCAAAACGACAAAGAGGAATAAAAGAGGAGAAGAGTTGAATGCACATTTGTACCTGATAAATTCAAGATTCACTCGTATCCGGATCTTCCTGGTTTGAATCCCTAGAGGGTGTCTGTGAATCAACACAACCATTCAATGGCAGTTTCTTTGCATTCAATCACTTGCTTGATCTGCTCCCCAAATTATACGGTCAACTTCAATTCATGTCTACAAATTGCGCATATAGTTGAATGGCGTCTTCGATTGCCTTCAATTCGCTTCCTCAGTTACACATACTAACTGTCTTAACGGAACAAAGGAACCTTTGGTTATCAATTTGCCAATGGCAATGCCCAACGAGGGTAACGCAGGATGCTGAAGGCGAACCGTGGCCTTTGATTGCTGCATAGATGGACCACTGTAGTACAAATGAACGATCAACGAGTATAATGGTCGTTAATATGAGAGTCAACGACGAGAATAACATATAAGAGACTTAAAGATGTGTCTTACAATCTAAGTTAAATTAACAATCTATTCATACGTTCTCTATTATATAGTATTAAAGAATAGATTATTTAACATTGACAATTTGCAAGTTACAACCTAAATACCTTATTTGAATAATAATATGAATAATAATAATCCTTTGCTATAGTTGACCAATAATAGTTTCTCACTTTCTCCAAATTTATTATTGGACCCAAACCCTTTTCCGATTTTCCCCAATTATGCAATAATATTCTTCTCTTCATCTCAATCTCTTAAAATCTCTGTAACCTAATTTCATCATCATCTCCGATCGTCTCTCCGGCGAGTTTTCCGTCGCAAATGGCTCTGCAAATCGCCAAACGCCTCCTCCGCAGCCGCACAACCACCGTCGGACTCCTCTCATCCACCGATCGGAACTATTATTCCACCTCTTCCAATCTGATCCGTGCCACTCTCTTCCCCGGCGACGGCATCGGTCCCGAGATCGCCGAATCTGTTAAACAGGTCCGAATGTTAGGGTACATGATTAGGTTATTGCTTATATGCGCTTCAACAGTGTTATGTTATTGTATATATGTATTGTGTATTATGATTGTTGTTGGAGTTATTTGAGCATTCTGTGTTGTGTTGTTATGAGGTTTAGATCGTTTGGTTAGTGTTGGAGTTGTTTTTCTGCTGATGGATGTTATTTGATGTTGTTTGGAGTTGGAGATCTTCACTTTGTTGGTTAACCTAAGTGTTAATTTTGGCAGGACAATGGAACTGGTAGTGGATGGTTAAGTTATGCTTGAAGTTGCTCAAAATGAACTTGTTTTTTGTGTGTTTACGAAGTATTTGGAAGGTGTAGATGTTTAGGGTTTGTAATTGATAAAATGCTGGTAGTTAGGTCTGATATAAGTTGCATCAATGGTGTGAACTGTGAACAGAAGAGTACTATCAAATATACAGTTTACAGATTAAAGCGGATAGTCGGATACAATTGCAAGTTAACTAGCTTGGCAAAATTAGTAGATTAGATCATGACTTATGTAGTTCGCTTTTATGCACAGTCAAGCAGTACTTTTGTTAGTGTCGTTGTATGAATGTTCAAGCAAGATATTTGATTACCTCTGTATTGTAGTTATGTTAAAAGGAATTCTTAGTATATTAAAGGATTTAAGTAGCAAATATGATGAACTTAGAGAGTGATTGGGGATTTATTGATAAAGTTCTTTGATGGAGATAGTTAGGGAGTACAGTATTCTATAAGTTATTATACTCATTCTTTTACTGGTATTGATTTTGTACCTTCTTTTTTTTCTTTGTCTAGTCAAAAAGATTTTTTGTTTTTTTAGAATAGAAAGATCATGGAGAGATGTAAAGCTATTATATAATGTAACTTTCTAGTCTTTTTAATTTTGTTTTTCTTTACATCTTATAGGTATTTACTGCTGCAGACGTTCCAATTGAATGGGAAGAACATTTTGTGGGGACAGAAGTTGATCCTAGGACCCAAAGTTTTGTCACATGGGAAAGTTTAGAGTCAGTAAGAAGAAACAAGGTGGGCCTAAAAGGCCCAATGGCTACACCAATTGGAAAAGGCCATCGTTCCTTAAACCTTACTTTGAGGAAAGAACTGAATCTGTATGCAAATGTTAGACCATGTTACAGTTTACCTGGTTACAAGACTCGATATGACGATGTGAATCTTGTTACAATCCGTGAAAACACTGAAGGAGAGTACAGTGGTCTTGAACATCAGGTAAGTTTGACCCGTTTACTTATAACTGAATTAATTTGGGCTGTGTTTTTTTCTCAAACAGGTCAACTTGAACTTTTCACATAAAAGGGAATGGGTTGAGACTTGAAAGTGACTCAGTTTAATTTCTATCACTCTATGTACACAACCTTCTCAAGCATTTTTAAATTAATCAAGGATTCAGTTTATTATTGTAACAATACTGTTTCATAATCATAACTAACACAATAATTATTTATAAAAAGATAAAAAATGGGCAAAAGTTTGCTGCCCAATCTGTTTCGACCAGCAACAAAAACGGCTCATTTCAACTATTAACTGTAACCTGTTATAAGATTTAAAAAACCTAATGATATTCTTTTTAAATCAGGTGGTGCGGGGAGTTGTTGAAAGTCTTAAAATCATCACCCGACAGGCAAGTTTAAGGGTGGCCGAGTATGCTTTTTACTATGCTAAAACTCATGGAAGGGAGAGAGTATCTGCAGTACACAAAGCTAACATCATGCAGAAAACCGATGGTCTCTTTTTGAAGGTATTTTTATTATGTTTTTTCAAAAGCTAATTCCATGCGGCACTAATGCACTATACTGATAATTTTCCGTCATCTGTAGTGTTGTCGTGAAGTTGCTGAGAAGTACCCTGAGATAAAGTATGAGGAAGTTGTCATTGACAATTGCTGCATGATGGTGTGAAATCTTATTTTTTTGTTTATATATTATTATATTATATCCGGTCTTTTATGCATTTTAAAACCATAAGAATGTTAACATATATTAGAATGCATTTTGCGGCGATAGCATCTTTAAAAGTTGCAAATTGGGGGATTGTGTAATGGATCAAAGATGGCAATTTCTGGGTACGGGCCGAAAGTCCTAAAGCTTCAAGGTTGTGATTAATTAGTTTGTCAGTACTCATGAAAATTATCATATAATGATACGATCTTTTGACTAAAACGATTTGGGAGATTTTAGAGACTTTCTACCAGCTCCCTTGACCCTCTAAGCTAAATCTTATAAGTATACTGATAGGACCCGGAAATCGGTATCGGAATTACTGAAACAAAGCAACAAAGTTGTCCTGGTTGAGATGGATAAAATCTCCAGAAAACCAAATACATAAACAATTTTTTGACAACCAAAACTAGTAAGACAACTATGCTAATAAAAGAAGACACGAAAAATGAATTGCAACTGCTCCCTCCCCTGAATTAGATTAGATCCTCCACTATCTGTAACTGCAGGCCTGTTTTTGGTGAGAATGGGTCACATGGGTTGCCCAGCAAGTACCCGAATTGGGTTCCTGGGTCATTCGGGTCTGGGATGTTGATAAGCCCAGCTGAATGGGCTTTCTACCAATGTGAGTAAACCCGAGTAAGGGTTGGGATCATATCATATACCCATTTGGCCTATTGGAGATAAAAACATAACATAACCCCAATCGACTCATTTATTAGTAACCAGGTCAAAATTGTTACATCTAATTGCGTTGAGCATTTCATTATAGCATACTGTAGTAAGGAATCATCAGATATAACTTGAAAGAAGAATAAAGAAGACTGATGAATTTTATTTTCAATATACAGTTGGTGAAGAATCCAACACTCTTTGATGTTTTAGTAATGCCCAATCTTTATGGTGACATCATCAGTGATCTTTGTGCCGGGTTAATTGGAGGATTGGGCTTAACACCAAGGTATCCGCTCTTTCTTTGTTTATTAGTTTTTTTTTTCAATTTCATTTGTTTTTCTATCTTCCATTTGGAATTTAATGTGTGACATCATCCCCAGCTTAAACATTGGAGAGGGTGGTATTGCTCTTGCTGAGGCTGTTCATGGTTCGGCTCCTGATATAGCTGGAAAGGTTAGCATTAATGATTCATTGATATTTCTTCATTTAAGTATTTAAATTTGCATTTAGCTTCTAGTGTTCTTGATATATACTAAACCACTTGAAAAGTGAGAATGCGAGAAGCAGCCAATCTCATGTGAAAACCTATATTTAATTTGACATATGATTGGGTTTTGGCTGCTTAGTCCCTAAAGTTTTTTTTGTAGTTTGTTAGATACCTTAAAACTTTTTTAAAGATCCATATGACGTGTTCAACTAGTCAAATCAAGTTAATGGATCTAATAATGAGACATAAAGAGTCGAGGGACTAAACCACTAACATGTGGTTAGTTGGTGTTATCCAACGCAAACCCTTAAATATATAACAAAATGTTGCAAATATCGGTTAAAGGTAAAAAAAACATTGTGTTTTGTTACAGTCAACCGTTTTAACATTTGTGTTGTTCTATAACATATTAACATTCCTTTATGTTCATGTTTGTGTAATTATGTATATATTTACTTTTAGAGGACTTTTTCTTGGGCTTGTATGACATTATTCAATCAAACAATATTTTATCTTAATCGTCCTCATAATCTTTGATTTATGCAGAATTTGGCAAACCCAACTGCTTTATTACTAAGTGCTGTATCGATGCTTCACCATCTGGATTTGAACGAAAAAGCCGATCAAATCCAAGATGCTGTTTTGAAGACCATTGCAGAAGGCAAGTACCGAACTGGCGATCTAGGTGGCACATCAACAACCACTGAGTTTACTAAAGCGATCATCGATCACCTTTGAGTATTAACAATGCTGCAAAGTGCATATAAAGTCTGATTCGATTTTTCTTACACTAATTTTCCATTCATGTACTATTTGGAGTTGTGGAGAAGGGAATTGAACCACAACAGGAGTTTTTTCTCTTTTGATTTGGGTAAAGGATACAAAGATAACTGCTCAAAAGAGAGGTTATGCAGCTGACATATTTCTATTGGTTGGTTATTATTTGTAACTTATGAATAAATTTCATCACTTTGAGCTTGAGGTTTTCCTCATCTTTATTTTAAATGCTTTCAGAAAATATTTTGTCATTGGTTTAGTCTTTTATGTTATCTGTTGGAAGTAGATGGTTACAAGACGGGCGGGATCAAATGTGAACTACTAAATATTTGAGAACCATTTTCAAACTTTGGTAACCACATTCTTGTCATCAGATTCACTTGAAAGTTTCTAATTGCAGCGACATTTTTGCAATTAAGGTAGAAACAAGTCGGTCAAGACTTGATTCATTGGTGAATACTTGTATTAATCGGTGAATACACAATGTGTGATAAATACAACATGCTTTTTGTGGTAGTTATGCAAATGCCATTGTTCATATATGTATACGCTACATAAACTATATGACGTGGGGCACAAGAACAAAAAAAGAAAAATTCTCTTACATGGAAAAACTAATATGAAAAAAAAAATCAATACATCAAACCATTTGTATTGATAAACATTTTAACATTTATTATTGATTCTTAATATATATTGACAACCTATGATTAAATAAATAACAATGTGAATAAAACTTACAATTCCTTATTTTACAACATATATTATAAAAGTTCCATCAAATTCTAAGAGGTCTGTAGACACTATATAACATCATTAGCACACCGATGAGGCGATGACACCATCATGATTCATGTAGGCAATATAGCATTGCAAAAAGGTGTTATACGGGGCATATAGCATCTGCCAATGGGATGTCACTTTTGTTGTTTCTATGTCATATAGTAGAAAAACATGTCATAAGGCCTGTATAGTGACTAAGATGTGCTATACAACTAGTATCGCTAGTGATGTTTGGATAGAAAAGGGTGGTGTCTGTATAGCACGCCATTGGATATGGATGATCAAAGTGAAGTTAAATGACAATGAATATGGTTGCAGAAAAACCAAAGGATATGGATATAAATCCATCACCCCTAATCACCTCAAGTTTAACCAAAAACAAAAAAAAATTCAAAACCTGAATAAATTGTCAAACCATGGTTAAAGATTCAGAGGCCTTCAAGCCATTTAAACAAAAGATCAAATTACACCAATATTCAAATGCCGTGGCCTTACATTGTATATATCTTCCTGAACCTACAAACCAACTTTATCTGAGTCATCTAACCTCGAGTCTTTCAGACACAAACTGAACCGTTTCTTGAGTTCCATCGACCAGACAGATATCATGCATCATTGTTGCAAGCTGATCAACATACAGCAAATTAGTGTTGGTTTTTCATGTCCACTCACCATTCACCAATACCTAGAAATCATTTAGACCGAACAACACACCATATAACAGACTACATACAGCATTTGACCCGCACAAAGAAATGAACATATTCAAAAACAAATTCTGCAGTTCATAGTTTGTTTCACAAAGGCATATAAAAGAATACTAAAGTCTTTAATGAAAAGAAAGGAATAAAATCTAATGATTCACATAAACAGAGATCACTTGGCTGCTTCTGCATCTTTAATTACAAGAACAAAGAAACAAAGATACCGGGTCGCTAGATGTCTAGAAGCTTCAAACTTCTCAAAACTCATCACACATCATCATTGCAAGCTGATTAAACAAATGTATAATTCAAAAATCGATCATCAGTTCATCATCCATAATGTGATATTTAGAATAAGTGTAATTGGTTCTAAAGTTGAATAAACAGAACAAGAACAGAATGTGAGCTCAAATCAGCTCGAACAACAAGAATCCATCTGACCGGTATCATAAAAGTCAATACGTCTATGACTGTGAGGCTTGTTTCAAATGTTAATATTTCATTATTGATTAAGGAATATAACTGATGGACCTAATGTTCCCTATTCATAAAAAGCTTCACAAAATAAGACAAATCCAATTCATTCCATCTTTGCTTCTTGATCCTCATCTAGTCTTGTCAACGCCTACAAACGAAGCAAGTACCGCTTTAACAAAGGAAGGCACAACAGGAAAAAGAGAATGAAAAATGAAATTGTACTTGTGAGGACATATTTTTTACAACAATGTAAAATAGGCCAAGGGATATCTTCACACATATACAAAACTGCAAAAGATAATATATACAAGGAAATAAAAAAAAACAGAAGAAATATAAGAATGCTTTGTACAAAGCAAGGTTCAAATAGTTCAAAACAAAGTACGGTGCGAACAGTCTAAAAAAACCACGGTCCAAGACCAAAAAACTCGAGTCAAATTGGGCCTGACTGGTCCTATGCAATCCTGGCCCCAAGTCCTTGCTAATGTTTTTTCTTGATCATTATTTTATGCATAACTGACATGAAACTAGTTTTTGAAGTTATAAAAGAAATCATACCATTACTTTTAGAAATAAAAATAAAACTAATTCTCATATAAAAACCTAAGAACTATTAAAAAGAAAAATTAAAAAATAAAAACCAGTCATTTGGGATAAGGATCAACTTTCAAAGCTTTTATAGTTATTGAGTCTAAGAACTGGTTTGAGGGCTTTTCCAGGCTATGAGCCTAGAACCAGAAGAGGCTGGATCAGGCTTTTGGGTAAATATAGTTTGACTCAAAATCTCAAATTGAACTTTCGGGCTTAACAGAGCTTTGAGAGGCAGAGCCCAATGGAAGTGTTTTCAGCCTGTGGTTAGGGCTGGTCTTGGGACTATGTCCATTTGTGCACCACTTCCTATGGTTTAATACGACCAGGCATTTCCATCGTCTACTGACCTATGACACTTCGCTAGATACCTAATTAATAAACAGAACTCAACAATAATCAGGAAAAACTTTTGGAGAAGCTAATGGATTATTGGTAATCCAAAATGAACACATATACAATGCCATTAAGGCCCAATGGAGGGATGAAGAAAACCAAGAATTTGGTCATGCTAAGAATACATTATGTCATTATCACAATCAAATGGAAGATTTATTGAAAGATTGTAATCCTAGCATAAAGAAGGCTCTAGAATCTGGTTTCATGAAAACATAGAAACGATAAGAGCACTATCACATGAACAAGGATTTTAAACAATGACAATTAAGAAGCTAAAAGATTTCTTTTACTGTTATCTTATGCATAAAACTATAATTGAATTTCACATCATCTTCAAGTAACCATCAGCATTCAGACTCAAAACACAACACAAACATCAAATTTCAAACAATAAACACATGCATTCAGACTCAAAACACAACACAAACATCAAATTTCAAACAATAAACACATGCAATCACCACAATATCTACAAAATGTGAGTTGAGTTATCACCTTCAGGGAGCCAACTATAACCATTTCGAGAAAGAGTAAGCATGGAGGTCATCAAAGACGAAGCAGTAGCAGTGTGAAAAGGCTGCATTGACTCCACACAAACACTCATTTCTACTGGACAACTGCACCACACCCCAAATTGAAATAAACATAAAGATAACATTTTTATCTATGCAATAATCGATTGATTTGGGGAATTTCATCAAAAGGGTGTTTAAAAATCAAAACCAAATAGTGGAATTGTTGATTGAATGAATAAGTGTTACCGGAAAATGCGACGAGAAAGAGAATTCCGACGAGGGATATGAAAGGGGGATCGAGCGGCTGTTGATCGGGAGGCTGCCGTCGCCGCCGCGGTACGGACGGTGGTTGATCGGAAAACAGATCGAGCTGCGGCAGCTGCCGTCGCCATTTGGGTGCTTATGTGATGTCTACTACTGGGGTTGAAGGTTTTAACCTACAGGGTCTATTATATTGCCTCCGATCAAGGGTTTTGACTTTTTTTGACTAACAAAAATCAAAAGCAAAAAATGTGTTTACGGTTCGGTTTAAAATCATGAAATCGTTTAAACAGGTTGTAGGTTTGTTTCATCGTCGCATATTTATTAGCTTTCAGTCTCGTTCAAAAACTGAAATAGTTGGTCATTTTACCGATTGCTAAAACACATGTTTTAACTAAAAATCATAAAAAAAAAACAGGCAGTAAACGTTTGTATTACCATACTTCTAGGGATGAGATCGGTAATGGTGCGGTACCATACCAAAAAATATTGATACCAAAGATACGTTAAAGTGTGAACCCAATGTCGTCCTGATTTTGTTGGTCCAGTACCAGTTGAAAATAGCGAAACCGAAGGACCCGAAACTTTAAAAAAATAAATACAAGTACCAGTACCGATTTTGTTGGTCAGACGTGCATTTCACCAGCGGGCTCTCTTCTCCGATGCAGCCTTTTGGAGGGAGGGGTACTATTAGGTTGGTCGTGGGCGGCCGCCGGCCCTGTGAATGGTGTGGTGTTTAGTATGAAATCAAAACATTACAAGAACATAATACAAGTACACCACTATAATGTGGTACAAAGAAGAATCAATTGAAGAAATCTCTATATGATATCTCTTTGGTGGAGAGAAAAACTCAAACAATCAAATAAATTAATTTATGTTATTAATTGCATAAAATTAGTATGAGTTTAAAAAAATACATTATAGTGATTTCCCATGCTACACAATTACACCTGAAAAAAAAATTAAGAGTATCAAGTATAATTTTGTATATTTCTGGATGTATATAAACAAGTACAAAAATATGGCTATTTATAGTTCCAACCTACTCACCTGCGTAACTATCATAACTAACTAAGGGGTTGTTTGGCAACTTTTGAATGATTAAAAGTTGAACAAATAAGAGGTCTAAACAAATAAAAGGTCTGAACCATTAAGTGTTGAACTATTAAGAGGTCTGAACCATTAAGAGCTAGTATATCATTTAACTATTCAAAAGCAAATGTCTGACCAATTCAGATAATATGACTTAACCATTCAGAGGTAAATGTCTTAACCATTCAAACATGTGTTCGCGAAACAAACAGTCTGAACCATTAAGTGTTAAATCATTCAGACATCTGAACCATTAAGAGGCTGATTAAAAGGCTGCCAAACAACCCGTGAACCACTAAACAAACCATTGACTTAGTTGACTATCTCTAATAACACCTAATGCATGCATTTGTAAGCAAGCAAATTTCCCCCTATTAAAAAAAAGGTTGATGCATGTGTGAAGAGTTCAACTACTAGATATGAACACCATCATCATATTCATATCAAACCACACATAACCAAAAAAGCTACAACCTTTAACAAGTGCAGAGTCACAAGATCAAAAGTACCATTCTTTGAGCCCAAGAATGGTAAACCAAGGCCACCATCATCATAAATTATGTAAATTCCAAGGGTGGGCGCATGAGCCGTTGACAGAGTGAATTCATACTGGCTCAAGAATTGGTATGCCAATGATGGGCCGGTTGTGAAATGATGCGAGTGTTGATGGATTTGATATTCGATGAGGGGGTGGGGTTTGTAGTACTGGCTTGGCTAACCTTGGCCTATGTAAATAGGTGGTGGGACCCATGGTCGAACATGGGTTCTTCGGTCGTGCCAGTGCAGATGCAGAGATTTCAAGAATGTTAGCTGAGCTAGTTTCTGTGATTAAAGTAATAAAACAATATTCAAATGATGTTCTTGAAACATTAGTGAAAGATGAAACAAGTAACAGATTGTCATACCTTTTTGTTTTCTCTTTAGATTGAGCGTTCGGCCCAGTTTTGTGCCAATATATCAGCCAGAAGTTTATTGGCATTAACAAGCTTCTGATAGTCTTCAAGTTTCTTGATTTCATCTGTTAAGTTCACCTCGGAATCATGGATCAATGCATCATACTTCTTTCGTGCTTCTGAAATTTCTTTTTCGCATTCAACAAGAAGCATTGATTTCTGCATATGAACAAGATTATTATCATGTTGTAATCCAGCAACTTATTCAAATAAAAGATGTGTTTCTTTAAAAAAAGAAAGACCTTTTCCTTAATTTTGTTGACCTTCATTTGTTCTTGGATTTAAAGCAACTGAATCAGAAATACTCGCGGAGGATAATATTGGTAATCGCGAATCAGTTTGATTGAATGACAGTGATTCTCTTTGAGTTTCATCCTATAAATGTTTAAGACATGATTTAGTTTTCTCAAATAAATATATTGAATCTCATCAAAACAGGTTCGGGGGCGACTTTTGAACTCTTCGAGACAACCTGCTATGCAAGTCTTCCAATGTTTGTTGACTTTCTTTGACCAAATTACTCCAAAAAACAGAAGGTGTGTTATCATCCAGCGGTTTGTGGGACACATTTTAAGGGGCTTCAGCTTCACTAGATAACAATATACTGCCAGAATAAGCTCTATTTTGCATATGTGCATTTGATACGATTGAGTCGTTTGTGGGACCTGTTTTGACACTCGTGTTCCTCAACAGGGATGACAACTCTTGAATCAAATCGTCTATAAAAGACAGAGGTTCAGAGTCGGTGCACATTTGGAGCTTACTGAATAAGTAAGACGCCCCCCATGCTAACCGCTGGTGACACACACTTGATTTAACATAGTTAATAGTTGCACCTTGCTTTGCAAGAATAAGTGCTTTCTCTTCAATGGTGAAAGTGGAATATAATCGAAAAACTCTTAACCGCTCATGAGGTGAATCGATGGTGATCTTGTTAAGGGCTTTTATGTAATTTCACGGGTTCAAATCACTGTTGAATAATATCACCACATCCACACACGATAGTCTGATGCTTGATTGACGCGCACGGTCAAATAAGCAAATGAACCTTTCACTCTCTGGACAGTTAAACAATTTTAATGATTCTTTTTTCTCTGTCTTTTTAAGAATCTTTCTGCGGATATATACATATGAACAAGGTCATCCAGAAAATGTCCAGTTGAAATCTTTTCTGAATTCACCGCCGACTGTCAATCAACACAATAACTCTTTAAATATATAAAATCATGTAAAGCGCGTATGCAACTTAAATAGATCAAAGAATTTAGTTACATGAAAAAGAACTAGTGCTCTTAAACCACATCTTTTAATCTCTAACAACAGTTTGTCTAGCAGTTGCATTTTGCCACTAACATTGATTTCAGCAGCCAATAGGTCAATCAAAGAAGCTTTTGTTGAAGATTTACGCAAAGTGGGATCCACAAGATACGGGTGATCACAACACTGCAAAAGTTTTAAATCAGATTAAGATGCATTTACCGAATAGAATGTGTAACGCTTCTATTACATCCATAAAGAAATAACCTTTTGAATCTATGTGAGAATATCACGAAGCGGAGAGTTCTTTGAAGACGAAGAGAGTGCCTCAAAATTTGAGGATAAAGTTGAACAATATTGTTCCATTTGCACAGAACAAAGATGAACAGGGACCCAATACTCTTAAAAAACATCTAACTCACCACTACCTGTAGATACTGAACAATGTATTGGTGAATGATATTTTTGTATGAATTAAATAAATAAAGACCAGATCTTTTTATACCTAAAGATTACAAGAAAGTTAAACAACCAAAGATAAAGCTAACCACACAATGATAACGATTAGACGTTTATCCTAATGTTTTAACAAACAAACTTAAAAGTAAATGATAAATCAAATAATAATAGATATAAAAGACAATAAACTCCGATAACACCTACACATAAAACTATTCTGGGGCGAAAATTGGAAAGAAAGGTATATCAAGCAACCTAAGCTACACATTAGTGATCTAAAAAAACAAACTGCACACCATATTCGATCTTGTTTTCTATACACGACCAATGAAAGCTCTCATTAGATTCTTGCCCATAACATAATCTACAAATCCAAAGAATCAAACAATTTTATAAACCATATATAATTGATGTTATCTAATGAAACATTTCATTAACTAAATCACCTATGCTTTTTATGTCTAGAACCCAAACAAGATTCCTCAATGATTATGTCATTGACATCCTTCAACCCCTTCTCCTTTGGTCCACTTATTCGGAACAATTTTTTGTATAAATGTGAATTTAATTTCCTCCTTTTTGTACATTCTGTAGCACAATTCTTGCTATTTGTATCATGTCGTTTCTTAATAAATGGTCTTCGTCTACTTTTCCTGTTCTCTATCAAAGCCATAAGCTTTTCTCTTTTCTTTGCCTTTGAAATGCTTGAATATGACTTGTCTGCATTCATCTTATAACAGTATTTTGGTCATTTATTATCAAGTCTTCTTCTTCAATCTACACAAGATGAACATTGTTATGTGAGCACCATAATGTTCAAACTCTTATGAATATCCACTTCTGCCATTGATTTGTGCTAAAGTTGTGTTCAAAATCTAATAATGAATGGCTTTACTGAATCTTGAAAAATTATATCAAAATATCATGCTCAAAATACTACCTGTGTTAACGGTTTAGGGTTTTTCAACCCAAGATTTCTTTTAGGGCCGTTTGGTGTGCTTTTGAAAAGTCTTTTTTAACTTTTTGAAAGGATAAAAAGACAAAAATACCCCTCCAAAACTTACAAATTATAACTTTTAGTAACTTCTGGAGGGGTCTTTTTGTCTTTTAACCCCTCCAAAAAATCAGAAGAAGCTTTTAAAAGCTCAACCAAACATGCACTTAATGCATACTATCATAAACACATAAAAAGGGGTTGATTAGAAACATACAAAACCCTTTTAAGCCCAAAGTTAGCATAAAAAATGAAATATATATAGGGGAGAGATCTTTTGAAAACTTCATTATAAATGAAAACCATGAAAACTAAATGTTACATATATGTGTTACAAAGTGTACAACTAAATGTTACGTACATGTATGGATTATGTATATGTAAGTACGTGTTACCAAGTGTAAAATTAAAGGCTACGTACATGTAACTTTTACAAGTTACGTATATGTAAGTCATTTCGTTATCATCGACGTTCCTTGGAGTTTATATGAGAAAAATATATAAAAGCCTTGAAAAATAAGGTTGAAGTTTACTTAAATATACTTTAAACAATTAGAAAGTTAAATCAGTTATAAATTATAGATTGGATGGTAGTGGTTTTCACGGTTTTTAATTATAAACATGATTTTCATTTG
>BJCM01076729.1:0-12473 GCA_018326385.1 Flaveria bidentis
CTCTATAAAAGGAATGTTGACCTAATTTGTATGCGCCGAAGCTTATGAATGAATGAGAACATTCTCTTTTGCAGAAAACTTTCTCTCTCTATAACCATTACTGTTTGATTGAATATTCATCTTATTCTTGCTTAAATTTCGTCTAATTCTAGTACTATTCCGCTGCAAATCATAACCTAATTGATCAAACTAGATAATAGATCCTTACAAGAATTCATGGTTTTATGATGTTCTCAACTAGCCTTAGTCTTGGTTGTATGCTTATGTGTGTTCGGGTGTGTTTTTGGTGGGTTTCTATGTGGTAGAACTCAATTTGCAAACAGGTTTTGAAGAAGTCACAACCAAAGGCTGCTGAGGTGAGTTCTAGGACCCCCTTTTTACTTGTTTTAAACTGATTTGGGGCTAGAAATGCATGCATGAAACTTTTTATAAAAATGGGTTTTTACCCGTATGCTTTATGTGTGTGTGTTTGTGGGGGGTTTGATTTTGGGCAAAGTATGTGTATGATGATGTTACGGTTATGTTTCTAAGGCTTAGGATGCATGATTTAAGCTTAGAACATGATAGATGATGATTGGGAACTGAATCATGATTTTTTAGAGTGATATATACTGCACATGCGCCTAAATAGTGGCCCATGCACCCAACCAAAATAACTGCTTAAGTGTTCCTATGCGCCCAAACCCCATTCGCCCGAACAGTACCCATGCACCTAGAAATAGGCTGAAATTTACTAAGTATCCATGCGCTCAAGATTACCATGCGCCTAGGCACGCATGTGCCTGCATAGTGCCCATGCGCCTAGAATATGACCAGAATGACTAAGTGTTGCCCATGCACCTGCATAGTGCTCATGGGCTTGAATAGTGCCCATGCGCCTAAAAACTTAGAATATTTTCTGATTTTTGGGGAAAAGGTGAAATGTAGGTTTTTGACTTGGGATGTTCCTTTGATAAAGTAAGTTGACTTTTGATGATGTATGGGCTATGTTATGGCATGTATGATGATTGTTATGTCATGTATGATGATGCCTTGTATAGTGATGCCCTGTATGATTATGTTTATGTTCCTTGTAATGTATGTTTAATTTCCAAGGCTTTGCATTGAATGTTTATGAAGGAAATGATAAAGTATTATGTAACGAAAAGTGGAAGATAATGAAAAGAGGAACGCAATGAAAGAATGCATGCATTAATGAAAGAGAAAGTAAGGAAAGGCTTGCAAGCAATATGTATGGAGGTGCATGACTCTAAAATGTCGTAAGATCAACTGTGTGTGGTTTAGCTAACTCATAAGGATACACATAGGGGCTAGTCTTTGTGACTGACCAGTTGTATATTACATGGATTATTGTGGATACTCACCTCGCTGTTGGTGCCAGGCTATGTGCATTATGGAAATCATTTATCATCTTCGGCCCAATACCCGCTTTGTGCATACGTTTGGGGTATAGCTGATGACACTGATCCGGAAAGAGATAAAGAAAGAAAATGATGAACAGTAAAGGAAGATAATAATGATATTATCTATGTGTACGTACGATGTGTGATCATGTACGAAAATATTGTATGATTTGAAGGAAATTAAAGTATATTTTATTTTAAAACTAGAACTCACTCAGCAACACTAACTTTTATGTGTTTCCAGTTGGCAGGTAACGTTGCTGAGGATGGCACGGGGCGGCTACTTAGCTCTCTTTGGATGGCATTCTTTTTGTTTAATGTTTTTGCTTTGTAATTCGAACACACGATGTTTTGTAACGAATGTTGTATTAACTTGCAAAAGCAATTATATTGAAATGAAAAGTTATTTTAATGTTTCTGCTGCAATGTTGTATTAAAGTTAATTTATATATATGTTTTATGTGCAACGATTGACCAGTTATGAGCTTCCCAAGAATGGGGCCTTACATCTTTGCCCCTGTAGCAAGGCTAGAAGCTGTTAGGATATTCTTGGTATTTGCTGCATCCAAGAACTTCAAGGTCTATCAACTTTATGTCAAGTGTGCTTTTCTCTATTGGGTGATTGATGAAGAGGTGTATGTCAAACAACCACCTGGCTTTGCAAATTCTGATCATCCTGATTATGTCTATAGGCTTGATAAGGCTCTTTATGGGTTGCACCAAGCACCAAGAAAGTGGTATGAGACTCTATCTCAGTATCTCTGCAAACATGGATACAGAAGAGATACTATAGATGGAACTCTCTTCATCAAAGGAACATGAAATGACTTGATGCTAGTTCAAGTATATGTAGATGACATCATCTTTGATTCAACTAATCCAAAGCTCTACAAAGACTTTGAGAAGCTGATGAATGATAGATTGGAAATGAGTGTCATAGGAGAACTCAATTTCTTTCTTGGAATTCAAGTGAAGCAAGTTGAAGATGGCATCTTCATAAGTCAGTCAAAGTATGTTCAAGACATACTCAAGAGGTTTAACATGATTTATTGCAAGGTTGCTAAGACACCCATAGCAAGAAACCACTCCCTTGGGCCTGATCTTGAGGGGGAGTGTGTGGATGAACATCTCTACAGGGCTATGATTGGATCTCTTATGTACCTTACAGCTAGCAGGCTTGATATCATGTTTGCCATATATATATGTGCAAGATATCAAGCCAACCCTAAGATGTCACATCTTATCACTGTCAAAAGATTTTTAAGATATCTCAAAGGTGCCTCAACACTTGTCCTTTGGTATCTAAAGAATTCTGACTTTAATCTATATGTATATACAGATAGTGATTATGGTGGATGCAATATGACTGCAAAGTCTACATCAGGAGAATGTCATTTTCTTGGTGGAAGGGTTGTCTCCTGGAAATGCAAAAAGCAATCCTGTGTCTCTGTATCAACTGCTGAAGCTGAATACATTGTTGCTGCAAGCTACTGTGCTCAAGTGCTTTGGATTCAGAATCAGATGCTGGACTGTGGGTTCAATTTTAAAGAGACTCACATTTACATAGACAACAATAATTCCATCTCTATAACAAAGAATCCTATGCAGCACTAAAGGACTAAACACATCAATATTAGGTATCATTTGATTAGAGATAACTTTGAAAAAGACTTGATCAAACTAGTCAAGGTTAACACAAATGAACAATATGCTGATTTGTTCACTAAAGCTTTTGATGATCAGAGATTTAAATATCTCATATCAACTATTGGGATAATTAACCTTGAGTAGCTTTATCTTAAAACTAATTCATATTATTTCTAAAATTTGTGTGTCCTAAGTTGTCTATTTCATCATCTTCATAAGCACTTGTTTTCTTTGGAAGAAAATCTTTTTAGAAATTTTTCCTTAGATTTTTTAATTTTTTTTGATTTTTTCTGTCCTTCGGAAGATATGATTTTATATTCGAAAGAAACTTATGCATTTAAAACAAACAACTGCTTAAGAAAAATTGCCATCGGAATAAATTTCTAAAATATCTTCCGAAGCTTAAAATTTCTTAAGTACTTGAATGCTTTCAAGGACAATTTTCTTCTGAAGCAAATTAACTTTCAGAAGCTTTATTCTTAATTGAATAAAGTATCCAAGACATAATTCTCTTTCGAAGCAAAATTTTCAAAACTCTCAGGAATCTCTTCCGAAGTCATATTTGCTTCCGAAGCTTTTTTTCAAAACTTCCGAAGATAAATTACTTTTAAAAGATTTTCGACTTCCAAGAAAGCTACTCTTGGAGCAAAAAACAAACTACTTTTTTAACGGTGGGACCGATATCCAGATTTCAAAGTTTATCCTCTTTCATTAACTTTGTCTTAAATCTAGTTCATATATAAACCCAATGATTCCCCCTCTTTCTTTATCATCTTCATCTTCTCCGAGACCTAAATTCCCAAACCTCTTTCTAAAACTGCCTTTGTTCTTCACTTTTTTCACCTCTAATCTTTCTTAAATGCCCAACCTCAATCGCAAAAATGACCCAAACTTTTCAATGTAGTTACACAAGCAACACAATCAGGGTGCTCTGTTACATTCTGAGAAAGATCCTTATTTCTCAAAGGTTTGCTGATTTTTGGCCCTGTCAAACTATTTCACCTCCTTTACCATTGATCATGTTCTTTATGAGGATCATTTGCTTGATTTTTGGAAAACCTGTCAAGAGGTTATTTTGGATGGGGAGAAGGCACTATCTGCCATAGTGCAGGGGAGGACAAGGAAAATCTTCATCAGTCCATCCATCATAAACACCTATCTTCAACTGGATGATGAGGAAGGTGAGTTGTTCTTTCCTAAGGAATTAGGGTTTAGGGTTTAGGGTTAACAGTCAATTACTTCTTTGAGCAGATGGGCTATGAAGGAGACTTTTCTATCAAGACCTTTAGAAAAGGGAAGGTCTCTTCCCGGTGGAAGTATCTACTTCATGTAGTCATCCATAGCTTGTTCAACAAGCATGGGGGATGGGACTAGATTCCTGAAGATCTCTCCTACATAGTGCATGGAATGGTTTAGGGGGTCAACTTCAGGTACTCTCAGTTTGTCTATATAAATTTACTTGCTAACTTGGACTCCTTAGAGTATTATATGTTTACTAGATATGTTTAGCACATTCTCAACTGTGAACTGGGCTCACAGTTGAGGGAAACAAATAATATTCTTAAATAGGTACAGATGAAGCCCGACATCTTTAAAATTTTAGGGAAGCCAATTGTTGGCTTCTCTAGGGTAGAAACAACCCTTGTCCCTAAAATGTTAGAGCTCATTGCTCAAGGTGACAACCTAGCAACACAAGCTAGTGTTGAACCCACACCTTCAACCTCTCAACCACCAAAACAACCACAAATCACTCTCACCTACAATATAAAATCCAAACGAACCCCTACACAAGTTACTTAATTTGTGCAAGCCCCCATACTACTACCCACACAAGAGGAAGTGGAATCTGGAGCTCCCACTTCTCCTAAGGAGCAAACCACTCCCATTACTTTACCTATCAGTCTTGAGGTTCCTCATGCTCAGACTGATGAGCTCATTAGCCCAACAGCCTTAAGCCTTCACTTAGAGTCTCAACTAGTGAACAACCTTTAGGGAAAGTTACCATCCAAGCCTTTAGATCTCAACCAACCAATCCCTAGCCTTAATTATGATGATGAAGACTTGGGATTCAGTGAGTATCAAGAGTCTTTCTTCGCTTCCCCCACTCAAAATGAGATAAGTGCTCCTACTTCTCCCTTGTCTAGCCCACATCATCTACCCCCTACTGAGGTGGATGTTCCTGACTCTGCTCAGGTAGTCCATATGGAAGACGCTCTCACTTTTGTAAGTTATTACATTTTTAAGACATCAAGCCCACTGATACTTCATCTAAAGTAGTCAGTGAGCAGAGGAAAACCAGCCACCAAGAACATCATGTTGGTGGTGAGACTAAGGACTTTGGTCCAGTTATCTCGTCCCCCAATGAATCTTCTGATGAAGAAGAGGGGAATCTGAGACTAAAGGTGCAAAAAATATAAAAAACATGCACCTATCTAGTCTCTAAGGTTAGTCACTTGGAATCTCATATGACTACCTAACACAACATGATCAATGATCAGCAACTTGAGATTTCTTATCTCAAGGAGAAACTAGTTGGGAGACCTTTAAGAAGAGCTCATCCAGGAACACAATAACATGTGAATATGATTGATCTAACTCCTAGCTCACCTATTCAAGAGGGTGATACTACCACAAATAGGGAGAAAGTCATTACAATTATAGAATCTGGGAGTTCTTCATAGTGCATGGACTTTAAGGACTCCCCATCTTCACTTGCAACTGTCCATTCTCAACAACTTTCTCAAGTTCACATTGATGTGGACTCTATAGACTCCTTCATTAAGAGTCTTTTTGAGAAAGGCATTCTAAGGGCTGTGTCATATCCACCTCAAGGAACTTCCAATTACATATTAGGGTGGACGTATGATGCCAACAGAAAAGCCCTCATTTTTCAAAGAGTTCAAGGGCAACAAGAACTCTTCATTTTTCAGACCTTGAACTACTATGAAGGTCTTGACCTTGTCAATATGCTACTTGTCAATCCAAGCAAATCTAGACAAGATGTCAACTTGGCTCAAAGGATTCAAAACATGATTACTGAAGAGTTCAGCCTTAGAAGGAGACAGAGGCAATCAGGCAATGTCATTGGTCAATTGGATATTGAGGCAGACCCTGAGATTAGCTTAAAAGGGAAAACCTTGACTGAAGGCCCAGTGATTGATCCTAAGAGCCCTGTCACACCTACAACTACTTCAGAAGTCCATTCCCTTGATGAGACACCTGCTAGTGGTGCATCTCAACCTTTCTCTAGCCAGAGCTTGGATGCTACACCAAGCAATGAAGGCCAAAGCTCTCTTCACCTTGAGTCACAAAGGTCTATGAGTGACAAAGGGAAATGGAAACTCTTGAGGAGATTAAGGAGGAGGAGAGAGAGAGGAAAAGGAAGCTAAGGGGAGAAAGTTCCTCTATTGGGTCTGCTAGCTTCAAGGAAGCTGCAATAAGGGTTGCTCCCAGACCAAACACTTAGAATGATGAGTTAAGGGCAGTCAGGATTGCTTACTTATAGACTAGGAACTATGATGAGAGAAGAGGCTGCAAAGGAAAGAGCCATCATCCAAAAGAGCATGAAGAAGTCTGCTGATAGGCAGAGGATGATGAGCTTCTTAAAGTTGTATGGATACTCTGGAAGGGGACTTGGCCCTTTGTCTCTATCTACCATGGATGAGCACATTAGGGTGATCAAGCAGAAGATCAAAAGAGAAGAACTTGTTGACTTACACTCTCCACCAAGTCACGTCCCTCAAGAAGTGGAGGTTAAGGTTGAACCTTTTGAGACAACACAACTTGGATCTCCTACTGAGTCTCAACAAGCTTCATCTTCTTATCCACAACAAGATTTTGTCCGCTCTCAATCTGAATCTGTGAGAGAGGAAAACCCAACTAAGCATGAAAAAGATGATCAATAAGGTGCTGTAGTGTAAGGCCCCATTCGAGAGAAACCTCACAGTTGGATAATCATAGCATAAAACATTTTTATAACCAAAACATTGCAGTGGAATTAAACAGGCACTCATTTAAAACTTGTAATCATATTGTACTCATACATTTGTCTTTAAATAGAATAAAAACATAGTGCATAGTCTTAAATTACAATAAAGATTTCCTAGATAGGAATGCCTTCCATTGATCTCCAAGTAGCTCCCTAGTGCCATCCCCAACATCAACATTTACCTGCCAACTATTATGCATAAAAGGCAGCTTTGCTGAGTGAGTTCTAGTTAAAGATAAATAAGAAAATATAAAGTTTATCCTTCATATAATGACCATGCATACATCATAATACATAACATTTCTTGCATCATAATAAGCATGTTCATTATATTTTATTATTTATTTGTCTTTCGCTTTATCATAAACGAGACTACACAAAGCAAGAGCTCCATGTTGATCGACAACAAATGTCGATCCCTGTCGGTACACATCATCATGGTAGCTAACCCCTGACAGTTGATCCATACTACAAGGCACATATCCCACTAATGAATACGGATCAATCATCATACATCAGACTCATGTAAGTGAAGTCTATCATAGTGCTAATTTTGCTACCAGAAAAGCAGTTTCGCTGGTAGTTTCACTGATAGTTTCGCTGCCAGTTTCACTAACAGTTTCTCTTCCAGTTTCGCTGGCAGTTTCACTACCAGTTTCGCATGACAGTTTCTCCCAACTTTTGTTGGAATTCCATCACTGTGAAATTACTTGGGAAACTATAGTTTCGCAGAAAATGCACAGTTTCGCAGCTTGAATATGCAAATTCACTGGATACACAAACAGTTTCGCAGATCACATAAAAATTACGAATTATTCTGTTTTTAACCCAAAATAGCAACTTTTTACGTCAATCTATTAGTTTATCATCCATGAGGCTATATCTAAGCTTTTTACATGTTTTCATATGTAAACAATGTGACCTTTATGTGATTCATTATAACTTTTCAAAACCTAAAACCCTAGAATCAGGGTCTGATCTACATAAGGGTTTAAAGTCTATTTCTTACTTGGATTTGTTTCTCCTTTCATATGGTTTGATGCTCTAACACCCAGGTCTTCAATCTCTTAACCTTTAAAGCTCCAAATCTTGAGTTTTCTTCACTTTCTCTCTCTACTTTCTCTCTCTACAAATTTAGGAGGCTAGGATTCAAATGAGGGAGATGGTGGTTGGTTAAATGTGTTAAAGGGCTGATTATGGGCCCTTAATTACTTAGGCTCTTGCCCATAAGCCTAATTTAGCTCATAACCCGTTTCTTTTATTTATTAATGCCCACTAATTAAACCTGTTAGCATTAATGACTCGTTTTAACTTATCGGGGTCTTACATGTAGGCCAGTCTTCTCGGTTAAAAAGTTCAAAAGAGGAGAAAAATGATGGCTTCTAAACCAAAGTCTAAGAACAAGAAGAAAGAGGCATCCATCTCTAAATCTCAAGATGAGTAGGAACATCTTGAGAATGTGCAACAAGAGGAAGCTTAACCAACTCCAATCCAAGTAGCTCATCTGGCATCAGGAAGACCCATCTTGTCCTGGACTTACTCTACTAATCTAGAAAGATGGCATGTCATTAGAGATCAAGGTGTTGAAGATGTCTACACATGGCAAGACATGTTCAATCTACCTCTGCATGATCTATTTGAGATGAGAAGACATTTTGAGAATCTAAATAATCTTGACCATCATATGAAGAAAGGCATGATCATTATCATTATAAGGATTGTCAATATCTGAAGTCTTCAAATGTTTTGGTAGCATCAAATTAGGGGGAGTTTTTAAGGTTTCATATAAGGCTGATGTAATCCAAAACATCCAAACAATCTGTCTTGCATGCATGCACAAAGTGCTGAAGTGGGATGCTTCGAAAGTTTCACATTCTGCATTAGAAAACATTCTAAGTGTGAAATCTTCCAAAGCCAAGACCAATATCTTCCGAAGCCAAACATGAAGTCTTCCGAAGCTTCAGAGACAAAGTCTTTCGAAGGCAGTTTATGAAGACAAATTTCTTTTGAAGACTTTTGAGTACATGCTTTATCTGATGTACCTTTTCCCATAAAGTTGGACCACCTTTCCACTGCAACTCTGTTTGACTCATCAACTTTCATAATTTGGTGAAAAGTTCCATGATTTTGGTAAACTGTACATTGAGGTCTTGAGTCTATTTCTTTCTACTTTATGCACTTTTATCCTTTTTGTAATATATTAGGATGTGAGCTATGACATGTCATAGTCACTACTCAAAAGGCAATCCGCCTTTTGACCCTACATTGATTTTGTTGTTGTCTAGATCATGTATTAACTAGCCTTCAAAGTATGGCCGACTATAGCATGTAGTATAAAGTATCTCTGGTCCTTGTACCTTAATGTATGCTTTGTAGCACTTGTAAGGAACTAGAGAGCAATATACAACATTCTTGAAAACCAAACACTTATGTTATTTTGTTCTTGTTCTGTCTCTAAATTACTTGTGTTTCTTAGTATCATTGTAATTGGTTTCTAGTTCCATATTTGATTTGTTAAGTGTTTTAAAATCAATCTCTCCTCATTGTGTGTTGTGTTGTAAGTGACCAAACCTCTCAAACGATCCCGCATTCACTCCTTTTGCTCTAAACAATATTTAATATTCTCAAAATACATATCTCTAATTCCATCATATTTAAAAACCATTTAAATGGAGAAGATCAAGATCAAAGAGTTTAGAGTAACAAATAAGGTTGTGCTTCAACTTTATACATCTTATTCTCTCAACTTATGTTGTATTTGGGTGATGGTTTGTTACCATATTACTTGAGACTTGTAAAGGGCATCACACAAGGGGGTTAGTGATTTGTGAGAGAGGTGATTTTATTTTTAAGAGATTAGTATGGACAATATGATTTTTTTGTAAAGTGAGACGTATAAGGAAATCACTTTCTATGTAAAGTGTCAAAAATTTGATCATTTTCTTTATAAAGTGAGGGGGTTAGTGTACCACTAATCTCTCCCATTCAACAAATATTCTAGTGGGGAGGGTTCTAGAATAAAAATCAGGGTATGATGGATTAGTTAGCATCTGATTGAACGTTTACAAATTAATTTTGTCTCTTTTACCCTTTCCAATCTTTATATTTCATATATTAGTGCTTGGATTGGTTGATTAACAAGACTTTGCCTTCAAAACTAATCATAAGTTTTGATCGATTTTTTTAAAAATAAACTAGTTACTCCGTCTTTAGTTTCTTAGACCATATATTATCATTTTTAAGCTATTAAATAACATCTAAATATTTAAACACCTTATTAGATCTTTATATTAGATTACTTGTCTTTAGCATATTTTAGATCATTTGGCATAATCATATTTACTAGAATCACAATAATATAGAAAACCATTGAGATATATCTTTCAAATTTTTGAGGCGTATATCAAGTGTGTTTAGTTGAAAGAAGGCCATGAGAGTTTTTTGAAGCTTACACATGGAGGTTATATATTTTTTATTCAGTTTCCATGAGAGTTTTTGATATGATGACTTTGATACTCCTATGAATGTATTGACTTTTCTTTTTGTTTATTTGTGAAATGACAAATGATTATTCATTCAACAACTTGTCTAAGATACACATTTATGGACTTGTTAATTAATCTCACTTAAAAACTATATAGACAAATTAAGTTTATCTAATGTGAGTCTTTTTCATTTTATTTTTCTAAACCTAAAATAATCCTTATAAAAATTTTGAGACTTATCCATTTTCTTTCATACACCTAAAATACAACTAAATCTTGTCAAAAGCTACTGAGAAAGATTCCATCTCCTAGCATAGGAGAATGGGACACATAAATCCTCGGAAGATGAACCACTTGATCCAGAATGATCTAGTGAGGTGAGTCAATGTCAAAAACTTCCAACTTCCGGATTTCTGTGTTGCATGCAAGAAGGGCATACAGACGAAGAAGTCTCATAAGGAAAAGAAAGTTCATTCCATTGAACTTCCTCTTGAACTTCTTCACATGGATCTGTTTGGTCCAGTCAGTACAAGAAGCATCGTAGGCGACTTGTACTGCTACGTAGTTACTGATGACTACTCAAGATTCTTTTGGGTAATGTTTCTGATGTCCAAATCAGAAGCATTTGAATCCTTCGAGGAATTAGTAACTACACTGGAGTCCCTATACAAGCTAAAGGTACGACAAGTGTGCTCAGACAATGGAACTGAATTAGAGAATCAGTGGATGGAAGTCTACTGCAAGGATAGAGGAATTGTAAATCAATTTACCTCGGCATACACTCCTCAGATGAATGGTGTTGCTGAATGGAAGAATCGCAGCTTGATAGAGACAGCACGGACTATGCTAGCAGACTCGAAACTGCCTATCCAGTTCTGGAATGAGGCAGTTGCAAATGCATGTTACACGCTTAATCAGGTTCTGGTAGTTAAATGTCATGGAAAAACGTGTTACGAGTTACTACAGCAACGTAAACCTAACTTAGAGTATCTCGAGCCGTTTGGCGCTCCGTGCACACTTCTGAAGAAGACTCAGGAGGGAAAATTCAGCGAGAAGGCAGATGAAGGCATCTTTCTAGGATCCAACATACCGAACAAGAGAGTTTACAACAACTCAACGGGTCTAGTAGAAGTGTGGTGTAACGTTGATGTTCAGAGATACACCACACCACCTACTGGAAAAGGACCCGATTAATTTTTCGACTATGATGGATTCTTCAAGTCCTTCAACATACCACTCTCCACTTCTGAAGACGA
This sequence comes from Flaveria bidentis, assembly GCA_018326385.1. Lineage (NCBI taxonomy): Eukaryota > Viridiplantae > Streptophyta > Magnoliopsida > Asterales > Asteraceae > Flaveria > Flaveria bidentis. The sequence continues at coordinate 11,780 of BJCM01076729.1, forward strand.
GTTGGCAACCAAGATGATCTATGATATCTTGAACACACCGTCTCAAGGCTCAACATCATCTGGTTCACAGGGTCAATCATCTAACAACTCAGGGGGAGCAATTGATGATAGTGACTCCTCCTATGATGAAGAAGTTGTGGAGACTGATCAGAACAACCAGGAGGAACAGGTTCCTATTCCTACAAGTCCACAAGCATCTGACATTGATGCTTCTGAATCTTCAGAACTTCAGACTCCTACTGTCTCAGATACTGAACCAAATGTTCCTAATCTAGATTCTGAGGTAGTTGTTCCAACAACCCCTGGATCACGCCTAAATGTCTATCATCCTTTGGATAATGTCATTGGGGATGTGAGGTCAGGAGTTCAGACTAGAAATCAGTTGTACTCAGCTGATTATGCCTCAGTAATGGAAAAGGGATACCTTCACGATGGTGCATATCGTTGCTTTGTCTCTTAGTTTGAGCCAAAGTATGTTAGTGAAGCCCTGAATGATGAGGCATGGGTGAGTGCCATGCAAGAAGAACTTCTTCAGTTTAAGAAGTTAGGTGTATGGACTCTGGTGGATAGACCTAAAGGTGCAAAGGTCATTGGCACCAAATGGGTCTTGAAATACAAGAAAGATGATCAAGGCGTGATCATCAGAAACAAGGCCCAACTTGTTGTTCAAGGATTTCGACAAGTCGAGGGCATA
>BJCM01076730.1:0-10016 GCA_018326385.1 Flaveria bidentis
GTTCCCTATACAATACTTCAAGCTAGAAGGGATATGCTAACTTGAGGACTCGTTTAAGGTCAGATTGTCTAGACCGTATTTTGCTTTCAAGAACCGTACTTCATCTTTTACCCTAAGATACACAAAACTTTCCTTTCTCAAGGATCGTCCGGCTTGAAGCCTAATAGCACCCAATCGGACTAGTTCTGTGTATTCGTATTGAGATTCAGTTTGATTTTTTTTGCTTTTTCTATTATGGGACCAATTTCCACAGTTCAGGCATCTTTCATATCTTTTTGCCCGTCTCTTTATAGTACTGTTTGAAATCCCACAAAATGGCATAACTTGTTCCTTTTTTCTCCATTTCTTTCTTGCGTCGAACGTGAGATTGAAAATTTGTTCGCGGATTTCCGGGGGAAGTCCCGGTTTTGCGTGATGAAGGCAACAAAGCAAATTGAAATCAAAAGAATGCATTCCTGTTCTTTAAGGTCTGCCGATAAAAGACCAAATTTTTTTATAAGCCAAAGACATGTCTTTAACGAAAACGGGTTTTGTTGAAGGCTTTTTGTTTAAGACTTGGTGGTTTGGGTGATTGAAAGATAAAAACGTTTAAGCTCAACCAGGCTAACTAGGGTTGACGTTCGGGTAAGGAAAATTAAAGAAAATGATTGGGGCTCGAATGGTTAAGCTTCCTAGTGCCTAACTCATTTTTATGCAACAAATAATAATTAAGGTCTTGAAATGAATACCCAAAGCAATGTCCAATCACACGTATCATATGACACCCTTAATTAAATCAAGAATGAAAGTAGAATTGCAATTTGCAAAATCTGTTTAAGGCTAAAAAATAAACTCACATATGGATGGAATTAGGTAAAAGTGTTTCATTTTACATGATTAAATATTTTACTAGATTATTGCTTTTAAGGATATCACAACAAACATTTTCAATTTTATTTGGACGTCATGAATTTACTTCTTTATTTCCCAAAAACGTATATTTATAATTTGGTTTATCAAAAATTAAATGAAATTTTTGGTTTCTTGTCACAAAAATTATTTGTTAAGTGATCTTTTCCTAAAATTTTTAAATTTGGACCTTTTTAGCAAAGTCAAATGCATTACTCCCATCCCCACACTTAAAATTCACATTGTCCTCAATGTGTTTAACATATTCAAGATCGAGAAAGGGTAATGAATTAACTCCCCTAAAAATGATGAATTTGTCACTTGTGTCTTGTTTGCCCTTGTGTTGGTAGAATGTTCGGGATCACCTGAAATGTCACCAATTTATTGAAAGCATTAAAATCCTAAACACACAAAATAAAAACAAAATGACATAAACTAAAAGATATATTGGCACGAAACAACTATGCCGGGGCCCCGAAAATGATATGGTTTTCAAGGGCTTTGTGGGGGGATATCCCCCCACACATGGTACATTCTGTTTCTGATGTACGTGACATCGTTGCTCAGGTCATCGACTTGAGAATGCAGATTTTCGACTCGGTGAAGACTTGTTGGGCATATTCAAATGATCGCCTTGCATGGTCGCTGGTGGTTTGGATTGACTCATAAAGGTCTAACATGGTTGGGAATTCCTATGTACGTGAACTTGAAGATCCAGCTCTGGCTCCTTCCGGCTGTATCGGCATGTTGAGGTCCATAATTATTTCTTCGAGATCCGCCAGATCTCAGATTTGTCCCTTCTTATCCATGAATCTCGGCTGCCCATTTGGTAGGCTCGTCACCATGTACATACTTGTGAAATGCTCAAGTCTAACGGTCCCGACATTACTCCTTCAGTTCCCTTAGTGTTACAACCATATCTCTCGTATAAGTTCAAAATCCAGCTTCCTCCAAACATGGGTGTTGGAGCACCTGCAATTGCATTCCTGGCAAAAAGATTACAAAACAAATACCCAATATTACATGGCAACTGATTAACCATACAATATAAAATGAACAAGTCCCTCAAATTAACAACTCCCTCGCTTTGACCACGAGCTGTTATGCAATGACTAAGTAACCGATGAATGTATCGCAGCAGCGGGTCTCGTATCTGACTACTTTTTGTTTTACTTGAGTTGAACCCTCTGGTTCCAATCCGCTCCTAAAACGCTTTCCTCATTGCACCACTTTCCGCGTCTTTACTTTCCTCGTTCGGGAATGTATGTTACGCCGACATTCCAGATATTGCTTCCTCCTCCATTTCTTGTTCCGTGTAGATTCTGAGATAGACACCGAACAAGGCAATGGATGTTTTATGCCAATGTCCAGCAATTCTGAATGAAACTGCACTATTATCCCAAGGGTCAGAGTCTTTCATGCTAAATTTGAAAGAAGCTAAAAGTTCAAGAGTTAGTTTATAAACGAAAGGTCTATTTTGTGAGAATAAACGCTTCCACTGAACACTCAATAATGTATTATATCTTTCTAGCTGTCCGACAGCCGCTAGTGTTTCTTCATCTGCTTGTAAGTGGGATCTTTCGACCCTTTGTAGTAATCTTTGAAGTCTATCACGACACCATCTCTTGCGGCTCCCTTCAAATTGTAAGTAGGGATGATCCATGATCCTGAAATTTTAAAAACAAGTTAATCTATACAAAACAAATTTCTTGAACAGTTTCATGATGTTAGTGAAAACCATGTGTTTTTCAAGACATGACATCAAAATGATTCAACTCATGTTCAAAAATAGTTGAAAAATTTATCATCTAAGGAAAAATTGTTGAACATGGCGGTGCGTTTTGTGAAACGTGGGGGTGCGGTTAACATGGTTAGGCATGAAATCTTGACTCGAGCATACATGGTTGTGTTTGTAAACCGTTGATTAAGCATGGGTTTAACATTCTTTTGCTTTAAAAATCAAAGATTATATGTTTAACATTTTAATCACTTATTAATAATTCAAGATACTCAAAAAAATATATAGTGTTTAATACCACTTGTGAATTCTTGTAACTTGAACATGATTAACAAAGATTTCTCCACAAATTATGAAGATAGTCTTGTTAACAATAAAAGAAAAAAAACTAATTAACTAACTAAACAAACTAATAACTAATCAAACATACTAATTAACATTAATCTACTACAAGAATAAACATGAACAAGTAGGTTGAGAGCATTCATCATTCCATAATACGTTTAAGAACAAGTCTTTACACATAATTGCTAGGATTTTGGTTGTTTAAAGACCTAATCACCTAACTACATGCAAATGACTATCATAACCATAGGAATTAGCATACTAACCTCTTGATCAAATACTCTTGAAAAGATGAAAGGAAAATGGAAAATAAGGTGAAAATGGAAGTAGTTACGAACTTTGTAGGGAATGAAGTCGGTTTTTAACATGCAAAAGGGATGGGGAACAAGACAAAAGGCTGAAAATTGTCAGGTTATGTCATTTTTTCTCGAACACGGGAGCGTGCCTCCTTAGGCACGGGGCCATGCTTAAGTGATGTTGATCGGTTTAAGTTTTTTGTTGTTCCGTTTTTCAATTTCGCGCGTTACGTAATTTTCCCGGTTAAGTTTTATCACTTCCAAATCATCAGAAAAGATAGGAAAATAGTCCTAGAATTAAATAACACAAGCCAAATTGAAAATTACATTTCCTAGGGTCCTAAGGTTACACGATACGTTAAAAGCTGAGAATCTAAAACAACAAAATCAGACACTTTAACACGCATCAACGCACTTAGCACATCACAAAATGCTTCTAAAAGAAGCCTCCACACATTTCATGTGGAAGGTTTGGGATGGGATAGTGAGAAGTGCGGTTGCTTAATTCCGCAAGCTGTTGGTTAATGGAAACGAGTTCCTCGCCCATCTCTTGAACTTTTTGGATAAGTTTAGCTAAGCGTTGGGACGCAGCGAGGTTCATTTAAGTCAATTGCTTGATAATTTCATGTAGCTTGAAGAAGTATTCTTGAGTCGTTGGCTCTCGTGTTTCAGAACGCGGTTTCTTCGCAGGATTCCAGTTAGAATTTCTGTGACTTGGTTCTTTCATTTTTTAGACGTTTTTAAATAGGAATGGGTGTGATTAAAGAATGGAACAAGTGTGGCATTTATATACAGGTCGTGGAAAGTGATCATGGGGGCGTGCCTGGCTAGGCACGACCCCGTGCTTGTCAAAATTCGTCTTAAATTCGATCTGCAACATTCCAGAATCATTAGCGGAGATCGTGGAAAAAGTTTTCAGAGACACTGGGGCGTGCTTCATGTGGCACGGCCCCGTGCTTGTGCTTGTGCTTGTGAAGTCCTAATAATCGTAAAAAAATTAAGAAAAATTTATGTACAGATGCCGCGTTTAAGTTTCGGGTCTTCAACACAACCCTTCCCCACAATTAGTTTTCGTTGGGGCGGAGGTGTAATTCCTCCGAGGGAATCTTGGTTAGTCCATCATTATACGGTTTCAAACGATGACCATTCACTTTGAAACTTAAACCTTCGTGGCTATAAATTTCAATGGCACTATTTAGAAACACGTTTTTGATCATATAAGGTCTAGACCAATGTGATTTTAGTTTTCTAGGGAACAAACATAAACGAGAGTTGTATAGTAAGACATGTTCTCCCACATGAAATCGCTTTGTGTTCTTTAATCGAGTGTCGTGGAATTTCCTTGTCTTTTCTTTATAAACCCTAGCGTTTTCGTATGCTTGTTCTCTCAATTCCTCTAATTCGTGAATTTGTAGGAATTGATTCTTTCCTGCAAGGTCTTGGTCCAGGTTTGATGCTTTAAGTGCCCAAAAGGCCTTGTGCTCTAGTTCCACAGGTAGATGTCACGACTTCCCATATACCAGTTTGAACGGGTGTTGTGCCGATGGGAGTCTTATAGACTGTTCGAGAAGCCCATAATGCTTCATCTAACATGGTAGACTAGTCCTTGTGGTTTTGACCGATAGTTTTCTCAAGGCTTCGTTTGATGCCTCGGTTAGTGACTTCAGCTTGCCCATTCGCTTGTGGATGGTAAGCAGTTGTAAAGCGATGGTGAAGTCCATAACGCGCCATTGCTCGTTCAAGCTGATTGTTATAGGAATGAGTTCCTCGGTCACTAATTAGAGCCTTGGGGGCACCAAAACAAGAGAATAGTTTCTTAAGGAATCTGACAACATTTCTAGCATCATTAGTAGGCAGGGCTTGAGCTTCAGCCCATTTTGAAACGTAACCAATTGTTACCAAGATATTATGATTGCCAAATGACACCGGGAATGGCCCCATGAAATCAATACCCCATATATCAAATACCTCGCATACTTGAACTGGTTTCTGAGGCATCTCATCCCGTGTTGAGATATTGGTTGCTCTTGGACATGCATCATAGGTGCATACCATGTTATGAGCATCTTTGAAGATCGCGGGCCCATAAAATCCAGAGTCAAATACTTTCTTGGTTGTTAAGGTTGCTCCATGGTGTCCTTCTGTGGGTCCTTCATGACAGTGCCTTAGGATTTTTTCTGCTTCACTTCCGTATACGCATCTTCGAATGAGTTGGTCTGCACCGATTCTGAACAGATACGGGTCCTCCCAATACTAATCTTTGATATCAATAAAGAATTTCTTCTTTTTTCGATAAGTCATTCCTTTGAGAAGGATCCCGCTTGCTAAGTAATTCACAAAATCCGCAAACCAAGGATGTTCATCGATTGAGGATTGAATGTGCATAAGGAATTCGTGAGGAAAATTGTCGTTTATTATGACTTCCTCAGTTTGTGAAGGACTTGAATCCTTAAGATGCGAGAGATGATCAACCGCTAGATTTTGCGCTCCTTTCTTATCACGAATTTCGATGTCAAATTCTATAAGCAGAAGAATCCAACAAATCAATCTTGACTTTGCATCTTGTTTGTTGAACAAATAATGAAGGGCTGCATGATCGGTGAAAACAATTGTTTTTGAAAGGATTAGATACGAGCGGAATTTGTCAAATGCGAAAACTACTGCAAGAAGTTCTTTTTCGGTGGTGGTGTAGTTTTCTTGTGTGTCGTTTAGGGTTTTGCTCGCATAATGAATTGGGTGAAATTGCTTGTCTTTCCTCTGTCCTAATATGACTCCTACTGCGAAATCACTTGCGTCGCACATGAGTTCAAATGGTAGCGTCCAATCTGGGGAAACCATGATTGGAGCGGTTACTAATCTCTCCTTAAGCAAATTTAATGCACTAATGCATTCGTTAGAAAATATGAATTGAGCCTCTTTCTCTAGAAATTGAGTCATTGGTCAAGCGATTTTGTGTCCTAACACTATTCCTTCCGTAACCATGAAGTGGCACTTTTCCCAATTTAAAACAAGGTTAGAATCTTCACATCTATCCAGCATCTTTTCTAGATTTTCAAGACATTGCTCGAATAAGTTTCCAAAGATGGAGAAGTCATCCATGAAACTTCCATTGAGTGTTCAATCATGTCATGAAAAATTGCTACCATGCATCTTTGAAATGTAGCAGGAGCATTACACAATCCAAAGGGCATTCGCCGATAAGCAAATGTGCTATATGGACAAGTGAATGTCGTGTTCTCTTGATCTTCGGGAGCAATAGGAATTTGAAAATAACTTGAGAAAGCATCCAGGAAACAATAGAACATTTTCCAGATAATCTCTCAAGCATTTGGTCGATGAAAGGAAGAGGGAAATGATCTTTCCTTGTGGAGTCATTGAGTTTGCGATAGTCTATGCAAACTCTCCATCCTGTGACCATACGAGTGGGAATAGCTCATTCCTCTCATTAGTTACAACAGTCATTCCTCCTTTCTTTGGAACAACTTGGATGGGACTGAACTAAGGCGAATCAGAAATAGGGTAAGTCAAACCGGCATCTAGCAGTTTGATTACTTCTTTCTTCACCACCTCTTGCATGCTCGGGTTTAAATGTCTTTGAGGTTGAATGACGGATTTGAAGTTCTCCTCCATCAATATTTTATGAGTACAGAAGGATAAATTTATTCCCTTGATGTCCATGATTTTCCATGCAATTGCTTGTTTGTGTGCCTTCAGTACATTGAGCAACTTGTTCTTCTCATCAATGGAAAAGGCGGATGAGATTACGACAGGAAGTAAGATGTGTTTTCAAGAAAAGCATATTCGAGATGAGATGGAAGTTCTTTGAGCTCTAAATCTGGAGGGTCTTTGATAGAAGGTTGGGCTTTCGGTTCTAGATCTTGTTCAATGATCTCAAATGCTTCTTGATGAAATGATGTTTCATCAACTTCAAGTTCTGGAATGATTTGGTTCTCATAGATGGGTTCAGTGATTTGGACCTCTATTAATTAAGTGTTGCAAGCTTCATTTTGAAGAGTTTTTTTTTCAAATGACAGCTTATGATTGAATCGCAAGAATCAATGTAAAAGATTGAGTCATCATGATGCTGAGGATGTTTCTTGGATTGGCCTATATTGAAAGTTACTTCCTCCTCGTCTACTATAAGCGTGAGTTTGCCTGTACAAACATCAATGAGGGCTCGAGCAGTCGCTAAGAAAGGTCGACCTAGGATAAGAGGAACATTTTTGTCCTCATCCATGTCAAGGATCACAAAATCAACGGGAAATACGAATTTGTCAACTTTAACTAAGATATTTTAAATGATGCCCATCGGATATTTGACAGAACGGTCAGCTAACTGGATGCTCATACGGGTAGGTCTATGTTCATCTAGGTTTAATTTTTCAAAAACTGCATAAGGCATAAGGTTAATGCTTGCACCTAAATCAGCTAACGCGTTACTGACAAAAAGATTTCCTATTAGGCAAGGTATGGTGAAACTTTCTAGACCAGTCATCTTTTAAGGTAGTTTGTTTTGAAGAACTACAGAGCATTCCTCATTCAAAACCACACGTGATAACTCTTCCAGTTTCTTTTTGTTTGACAAGACACCTTTTAGAAACTTAGCATAGTTTGGCATTTGTGCTAAGGCTTCCACCAAGGGAAGATTGATGTGGTGTTGCTTGAACAACCCAAGGAATTTGCCATATTGTGCCTCCATTCTTTGTTGTCTCAAACGACCTGGATATGGAGGTGGTGGAACGTATTTCTTGGCTGGTTCTTCAATAACAACATGTTGCTTTTGCTTATCACTCACATTACTTGGAGTTTCAGTTTCTACTTTTTCAAGGATGGGTTGTAATGCGGGTACATCACCTTGAGTGGTTTTGCCACTCCTGGCGGTGATGGCTTTGACTTGAGCATTAGGGTTTGTCACAGTGTTGCTGGACAAAGCTCCTTGAGGTCTTTTAGATAATTGTTGTGCTATTTGACCTACTTGGTGCTCTATGGTTTGCAATGATGCTTTGTTGCTTTTGATGTCAGCTTCATTTCTTTGGAACCTCTCCTCATTTCTTTGATAAGATTTCCGGATGTACTCATATGTGGCTTGTGTGGTTAATAACAACTGCTGCAATAAGTCTTCCATAGATGATGCTCGGTCTTTGTTGCTTGGACCTTGGTATTGTGGTTTCTATTGTTGGTAAGGTGGCCTTTGGTTGAATCCAGATGATTGTTGGTTATTACCAGCATCTCTGTAATTCGAGTTGCTTCTCCAATTTGAATTGTTGTGATATGAGTTGTTTGGGCCTCCTACGTAGTCAACATCTTCAACTATCATAATGCCTTGTGGGCATTCGTTGGTCTTGTGTGAATTTACACATGTGTTGCATCGTGTTGGAGTTTTCTTTAGCTCACTTTTCAATTGTTCGAATTTTTTGGTTAGAGATTCTAATTGGGCTGCAATTAGGGTTTCAGAGTCTACTTGATGAATACCTTTAGAAGTGGGTTTGGTCCTTAAGGGATTGTAAGCAAAGCTCTTCTTAGCTGCTCTTTCTAAGGCTTGGTATGCTTCTGTTAGTGTGATACTTCCGAAATCTCCTCCCGCACTTTGGTCTACCGCTTGCTTGTGGGCTCCGCTGATTGCATCGTAAAAGGTTTGACACTGCAACCACAGATCAAGTCCGTGATGTGGGCATTTCCGAAGGAGACTTTTATATCTCTCCCATGCTGCGTGTAATAATTCATCGTCGTCTTGGCAAAAACTTGTGATGTTGCTTCTTAGTTTGGTAGTGCGATCGGTTGGAAAGTATTTCAAAAGGAATTGTTCAGCCATTTCCGCCCATGTGGTGATGAAACCAGGCAGAAGTGAATCAAGCCAGTTGATAGCTCGGCCTCAAAGTGTAAATGGAAAAAGTCTTACTCTAATGGTGTCATCTGAACAGTTATTGATTTTGAAGGTAGCATAGATACGAAGAAATCATGAGATGTGAGCATTAGGATCTTTGTCTTGTAACCCATGGAACTGAACAGAATTTTCTACGAGTTGGATAATACTAGACTTAATCTCGAAATTGTTGGCCGCTAATGCTAGTTGGACAACACTAGACTCGTAACCATCTATTGACAGTGTGGCATAGTGTGTCATCTTCATTTCCTCGTCTTGGTTAGCCATGTCTTCTTCAGATGGTGTACCTTCCAAAATGTCTTCTTCAATGACTGGTGCTGCTTGTTGTGGTCTTTCGCGCAATCTTTGACGGAAAAGTCGTTCGGGTTCCGAAAGAGGCAAAACAAGTTCAGGACTAGATGAGTCGGACATACAATAACTTAAAGAAGCATAAACTAACTAAGGCTTAAAATGAATCAGGCAAATGTAGCTAAACTAACTAAGGCAACTATCTTACAAAAATAAAATATGAAGTTTAAACAAAAATATATTAACAAGTTATATAGAAGATAGTCAAGAATTTAGTTTGTCTTTCAAACTGCCGTGTGTCCTCGGCAACGACGCCAAAAACTTGATGGGTGCGGATAGTATATATATTTTAATAAAGATTTATCGCACAAATTCAGTTTTAATTGGTTATTACTAATACTAAACCACACACACAAAAGGCAAGTGTACCTGTCGTGTGGTAATATAGTGTTGGTAAGAACCGAGTATCAATCCGTGGACACACCTAGCTTACTCAACAAACTTGACGATTTGACTATCAGATTTGGTTTTTGTTAAAGAAAATGATAAGTTTCATTGGAAAGATTTTTAGGGTTTA
>BJCM01076731.1:0-14980 GCA_018326385.1 Flaveria bidentis
TGAATCAAAGTTGTGTTTCATCATCAGAAACATAATTTGAATCACGAATTGCAGTAAAATTCATCAAATCTGTTGAATTTGTTGTTCGAACGAAGATGAAGCTTTCGAACTGAAAAATCACAAATTCATCGATTTGTTATTGATATTGAAGAAATTGATGTTTGAAGAATGTTAAAGGTGAAACAATAACAAATTAATGATGATACAGTAGTAACAAAATATGCAAAATAATGATTATATAATACCTGTAATTATAACCCAAATAAAATAACAAATACTTTAAAAAAAATAAAAAAAGGTAATCGTTGAAAGAGTATTCTTTCCATCATCCATCATGAAATTTGCAATAGAAGAAAAAGTAGTAAAATCCAGGAGGAAGAACAACACCCGTGGGTCATATCTCGTCTTTTTTTATAATTCAAGCAACATTCGTCATGATGGATGATTCATGAGCTTAATAGTGTTTTTGAAGATCATCAAATTCTATTCCCATTTCTGTCTTTGTCTTTGAATTTCATCTGCCTATATATCACTGGTCTAACGAACTATATATACAAATCCTCAAGAAATCTCATCTTGCTTCCTTGTACATGTTCTGTAAGTGCATTCTTCTGCACGATCTGCTCAATTTAGTCTGAATAGTTGCAAAACGTTTGTGTTTGAGATTTGGGGTTCTGTTAGTTAACAACTACTACTGATTACGAGGTGAAAATTTTCTTCATTTTAGGGTTTTTTTTTGCTCTTTTGTGTGGGTGTCGCTATTCGTGCTAATTGGTGTGGTCTTCAGTGATTTTGCAGGTATTTCTTTACTCGTGATCTTGTTCATGTTATCACCTAGTAAATAGTTCTCTGATTGTTCTGATTTTTTATTTATGTTATTCTTTTCTGGGCTTTTGCATTTTGCTTTTAGGGTTTAAATTATTATGTTTTTTTAGTCTTTATGTAAATTAGGCAGAGTATGAACTGCAGTTGCAAACCAAACTGAGGTTACCACTCTTTCCACCATGAGAATGGACTTTCATACTGGTTAATATCCTACTTTATTTTAGAACTATGTGCTCCTTGTTAGATTAACCTTTTGCTTGATAATTGTAACTGATAAGGATGATTTGTTTGACCATGAATATCAGGATAATTGGGTAAAATGTTGGCTTGCTTTTTTCATAAAGATTTTGGATTTAATTTAATAACTATCTGAATCTTATTATTTGACAGGGTAATATATATATTTGAATTATGACAAGGGTTGGCCGTGATTTTAGCTACACAATGCAAAGTTTCGCAGTCCCACCTGTATCTGCAGATGTGGTGTTTGCCTCGACTCGTTTTCCCAACTACAAAAATGGAGTCAGTGACCAAAGTGCAAACATAAATGTAGATGGAAAATCAGTTTCTATGAAGGAAGTCATAGCCAGAGAGACTGCCCAGTTGTTGGAACAACAAAAACGCTTATCCGTTCGCGATCTGGCTAGCAAATTTGAAAAGGGTTTAGCTGCTGCTGCTAAGTTATCTGATGAGGTCTGACCTTCTGAAAGTGTGGATGATGTTAGAATGGTTTTTTTTCTGATGTTTAAACTAATTCATTTTTTGAGGAACAGGCTAAACTCAGGGATGTGGCCTCTTTAGAGAAACACGTTCTTTTAAAGAAGCTTAGAGACGCACTTGAATCACTTAGAGGGCGTGTAGTGGGTAAAAACAAGGATGATGTAGAGGAGGCTATTTCTATGGTTGGTTTAGTGCTTCTTTGTAGTGTCTTTTTTTTCATCTATTTCTTTTGTCGGTTTCATGTTTTTTAGTGAACTGTTTGGTGTCACTATTGTGGCACTTAACTTTCTTGAAGCATTTCCATCTTTATCACCAGTTTGCAGTAATTAATCACTCATATTTCTGTCATTATAGGTTGAAGCTTTAGCTGTTCAGTTGACTCAGAGGGAGGGAGAGTTAATTCAAGAAAAAGCTGAGGTCAAAAAACTTGCAAATTTTCTGCAGCAGGTTTGTGAAGATTTGCAGTGATTTGGATCCATTTGAAATTTATTTCTAATTTTAGTTGATGCACATACTATTATACCTAAAACAATTGAGTTATAATATGAAAGAAATATTGTCACTTACGGCTGGCTACGCAGCTTGTTATTGACAAGCCCTAATGACTTTTAGTTTAGTACATTAAATGTTGTAGCATCAAGGATAAAACATAAATATTTGTAGACTTCATGTATTTTAATGTCATTTCTTTTAAATGATAAATTGAGAGGAACACATATGAAGTGGATAGTTAAATCACATCAGTTACCACCATCCGATCTGTAATTTTGACTTGCTAGTGAATGCAGGTAATGTATGATTAGAACCAAAACATATATTAGTAGATGCCAACTACAATTAAAATGTCAACCATTTAATACCAACTCTAGCTATATCATACATGAGAAAACTTATTTTTCCTCTCTCTCTTATCCTAGCGTTCTCCGGAAAGTTTGTATGTGTACCATATATTGATCTTGATCCATTTGTTGTTTTTAACTTTGTATTTTGATAGATCATGTTTGGGAAACCTGTTTTGTACTTTTGATCTTGATAAATCATTTCTTTCTTTATACTTGTAGTTTAGGTCATTCTTGCTGATTCTTACTCCAAATGGTTTCTTGACACTTTCTTCATCTAAGACCTACAACTTTTTCCACAAATGGGTTTTAGCTTATTAATGTTTTTCTCACTCATGTTATATTTGGTCATTTCTTATTATTTTTGGTTGAGAAAGAAAAATCTCTGTTTAGTTTATTGTTTCAGTCTTTTTATATTTGCTCTTACGTCATGATGTAGGCTTCTGAAGATGCTAAAAAACTTGTTGATGAAGAAAGAGCTTTTGCACGGACTGAAATTGAAAATGCTAGAGCTGCAGTTCAGAGAGTGGAAGAGGCTCTTCAGGAGCAAGAAAGAATGTCCCAAGCTTCTGGACACCAGGTTTTTATAAATATTATTTTGCCTATGCTCATAAGTAATGGAAATGTTGAATGCAACCAAGGCCGGACTTCATATATGGTTATTTCCAGAAGTGTATGAATGTATGTATTACATATTTACAACCTCTCATATATCGTTTTTAATTATCTGTGGGCTTTATGTGTCATGTAGTTGAGAGGGTAGAAAGGTTTCTCTAACCAATTTAATCATCCTTTTTTGGTTTCATATGTCAAATTCAAATCTAATACCTCCAAGACGGCAATACTTAGTAAATATTTGGACCTTTTTAAATCTTAAAAGCCAGTCTTTTAACTTTTTTTGCAAGTTGTACTCTGTTAGCAATTTTTTCTATGGAGCAATTAAAATTATGTGATTTTCACTTTTAACCAATTTATTACTCCCTGAATTTCAAAGAAGACAACTATTCAAGGACAGGGAAAGTATGGTTTTGTGAAGCTCATATTTTTACAAATTCAATATTTTTTTTGACTTGTTTAGTCATAGGTCAATTTGCAAAAAAAAAATAGTTTTAGTCTATACTCTATTTTCATTCCGTTGGAGATCTTCAATAAAGCAAAATAACAAAGATGTCTAGAACGTTTCTTTTTTGCTGCTAGTGTATAGTGGTATTGTTATCCTTTTAGAATGAAGGAAGTAATCCTACGCTTTCTCATTGAGATTAAGTCTTAGTTGTTCTTTCATAGAAATGCATCAGGTAATATGACATTACTATGTGGTAATTTGCATTTGGTTATGTAAAAGTTGCCTAAAATGAGCACCCAGGATTGAAAGTGAAAACCAGAAATAGCTAAAGTGACAAAGTTTGATACCAGCTATAGAGACTTGGTTTCATTGGGCTTAAATGGTGTGGTTATAACTATTAGCATATGGTTTATAAAATTTAAGAGGGTGCTTGTGTAATTATTAATTTTTCATACCCTTGAGTTTATCTCCTAAATTACTTCTACATCAACGAACTTATTATATGTATGAGTTGTATGCTTTATTTTATGAGGACTCATCGTATTTAACTTTATATTCAGGATATGGAAGCACTAATGAAGGAGGTTCAAGAGGCTAGGCGGATCAAAATGTTGCATCAGCCTAGCAAGGTACTTGCCTGCATTATATTGATATGTTCACGAGTCAATCTTAAAACATTTGATGAAAAGAGAATATATTATGTGACTGGTTTCTGTAATGGGTAAAAATACCTATGCCATGAAAACTAGCAGTCTTTGGTTCATAAGAAACAATAGTTTTAGATAATTTCACAGGCCTTTGAGTTATTCTTTCTAGAGAGTCTGATGGTATAAAAAATGCATTGTTTTTTCCGTTCTAGTTTTGCGGTTATTTTGTGATTGTTATAAGTGGTGGGAAAAATACATCTTAGATTCTTGTTGTATATGTTTACGGTTAACTTTAATGTTACATTGTTACCTCTAGATTTGTGATTTTAGTCCATACATGAGCTAGTAATACTTAAACTGATTTCTGATAAAACAATATACGTTTTTGAAAGCATATTTCACCGTATTGCAGTCTTGTCAAAATCGCTAGGTGCTAGTCGAGTGGTTGGGGTAGCAAGTGATTAATTGGGATTAATCAGATTGGAATTTTATAAGTAATCTTTCAAACTTATATATGCATACACATGCACATAGATATGAATATAATGCTTCAAAGTTCTCATAAATAATAAAAGTAATTATAACATATATATTTATATTAAATTGTTTAACGTTTAGAGTCACTAACCCCTTCAAATTTGATCTGATTTAAGAATTAAAATTTTAAAATCCATGGATCGGGTCGGGTTAAAACCAAGTTTCTTTTTATTGACCGATTAAGACCAATTAGCATTGATTTCAACTGCCTTCCGATTTTATGGAACGATGATTAGATGATATCGCAACGGTTGACCACCGATTACTGATCAATTGGCGATTGATCCTAATTTTTATGACACTTCTGTTATTACATAAGTACAAACTCTTATGCCTTGCATATTAGGCTGACAAAAGGGATATGTGTTTTGATATAGTTATGTTAAATACTATATATGCAGGTTATGGATATGGAACATGAGCTTCAAGCATTACGAATTCAACTGGCTGAGAAGTCTAAGCGTTCAAGTGAGCTTCAAAAAGAGGTGGTTTCTATTATTTTATGGTCTCTATGCCATTTATTTATTGATTACTAAATAAATGCATTTAACATAAAAAGTTAAATTTGGCTTTCGGTAACAGGTTTGCTAAATGAATACATTCGGCAACAAAAGTCAAAATTTGGCTTTTGGTAGTAGGTAGCATTATTTGTCAATAATTGTTGTGCTCTTTTCTTTGTTCCATGCTACAATACCTTACAAGGTTTACCATCTTTATATTTTCTAATCCTTTCCCCTTTCTAAGTCACAAAAGTTCTATACAATTGTTGTGTTTTAGTTTGTATTAAATTATAGGGAAGTGCCAATAGAATTGCGAATACATACCTTTTCATCGAAAAAAATAATTTGTTTTACACCAAAAACCGTTTATATTAACTATTAGTTATTATTAAAAAGCATATACCATGTGTAAAAAAGCATTCATATATCATTAAGAACATTCTTTTCTTCATAAAAAAATATCTAACAATTTGAAGAAATATTGCTCTATAGAACAATTTGAGTATTATATGAACCTCAGGAAATTCTAACAATTTGAACAAATCTAACAAATCTAACAATTTGAACAAATCAAACACACATGAACCTCAGGAAATCTGACGAATCAAGCACACAAATTAGACACAAAAACTCACACATACGATAACATAAACAAACAAATACTAAAACATTTAAAAATCCCAGATCCGTAAAACTGATTTCCCAAACTCATGATGTAAACACACATTCAAAATCCAACCACAGATCTGCAAAAACCCATGTTCAAAACACAGGTAAATCCTAGATTTGGAATAGAAATGGTGTAAAACTGAAATCCCAGATCGTAAAAGGCATATTAACTGATGAACTCAAACAATCTGTTAGAAGCAGTATAAAGGACACAGAAAAAGAAAGAAGATAAAAATGAAAGTAAAAGAAAGGAGACGATAGGTGGCTGGGGAGAGGCATATTGCGGAGTGTGGTGGCATCAAGTGTTGCAAGGCGGTATATCATGCAGAGAGAGTGAAGAAGAGAGATGTTTTGTAGGTTTTTGAAAGGAAAGAGTGGGAAAAGGTTAATTTTTCTTACTTAACATCATATATTAATCAATAACCCCTGCAAGTAGTTGTGACCAAGTAAGCCATCCACATAAGCACTTATTTTACATCTCAATAAAGGATTTTTAGTTGGAATATATGTTTGGTTTCTGAACTCAATCCTATTGGTGGGAGATAAAAGTTCTTATTTCCCACATTTAAAATCTTTAGATATCTTTTTTGGAAGCTTTCTGTAAATTAAAATTATACTACATTCTCCAACAATAAAATGCAACTTTTGACTTGACATAAAGTCTAATGTAAGTTTTATTAGATGAATACTGAAATATCCCTAAACAATTGATAGTTAGAGGAAACCTGTTAAGCAAAATCAATGTTATTATCGTTCTGTGATAGTTACAACCAAAGAGGTTATTTTGGATTAAAATATGTGAAAAGGAGAAATGTAGCACTTGTTTTGGAAGTGGGGATTAATAGATATCTTTGTTGTAGGAAGTTTAGATAAATTGATTGCTTGCTGATTTTGTTACTTGTTTTCTGTAATCTCAGTTGGCAATTAGGAGGGGAGAGGAAAGTGCCTCCTACTTGTTTGAATTAAATGGCACAGCTGCTTTAGGTTCCTTGTTGCAGATTCAACCTTGTTCTGATAGAGCCCCAGAACTTTCTGAATGTTCGATTCAGTGGTATCGGGTGACAACAGAAGGTGGAAAGAGGGACACTATTTCAGGTATTTTAATTTTGATTATAATATAATTTTAGTCATGACCATATGTATTTTGGTGAGTTTATCAAATTATATATGTTTAACACTTCATTGAAACTGTTGAGAATTCTCATCACCACATGTCATGCAAACCATGTTCCTTGCAGTGTTGTAGGAAAATGGCTTTAGTACCTCTGTACTGAAGTAATTTGCATGGTAAATCAGTAACGAGCCCAAACAAAAAACTATTTGAATATAAACCATTGTTATTTGGGCTGTGATATGTGATAATTTGTTAATACATTTAAACATAGTAACATACACATAATGGTGCATTGTTTTTGATATTCTATAAATAAACAAAACTTTCAAATCATCAAGGCCTCCATTCTACTTTCAATGTTAGCCTTTTTATGATTTTGTTTATTCAGAGATAAAATACGGCACTAGTATAACTTTTACTAGATCTCTTGCCTGTTAATGTATTTTCTCATATAATGTTGTGGATATTTCATAGTTATTCAGCACTTCTCAAATGAAGTTTACTTCTTCAGTATCAATGCTGCACTTTTAATTGTGTCTATAACAATATGTATCTCTCTGTACCTTATCAGCATCAGTTTACTGATAATGAATGACACAATGATTTGTGCTAATTCTGTTGATATGTAAAGTTGTATTCTTATGGCACTAATCAGCTTTTGGAGTTTTTAGGGGCTACAAAATCTACATATGCTCCTGAGCCTGCTGATGTTGGCCGGATTCTGCAAGTAGATGTCATTTCAAACGGTCAGAGTATTTCACTGACAACATCTGATCCCATTGATCCAGGTTGGTCTTTTTTATTTATTATTTTTCTAGTGTTTGGATTTTGTTAGGAAATAGATAAAATGATAAATGAAGAGTCATGGTCTTCTCATTATGATACCTCCAAATCACAATGATTTGTATTACAATTGTTAAGAGTTTACAAGACAGTCCTTTGTTGCACTCGATCAATGTAACTTATGTGATTATGAGGCTTTGGTTATATAAATGATAAATCCTTTTGTTTCATGATCACTTTTTTTTTTCTAACAAAGTTTTTTAACAGCTGCTGGGTTAGGAAACTATGTGGAAGCTTTGGTGCGGCGACATGAAACCGAATTTAATGTATGTCACTTGTGGTTCTAAAGTTAATACTGCTAGATCTATTTCACTTTATGTTGAGTTCTACAATATATCAATTTTAAATCATTTACTTTCAGTATGAATTAGCTGCTGTGGAGCAAGTATTCAAATGATATGAGGGGACATGGATTACTGAAAATTTTAATATCAGAAAATCAATAATGTGATCTGAATATAATAAATTGTTTCTACTGCAGGTTGTTATAATCCAAATGAATGGTGAGGACCATCCATCAGAGTCAATTCATGTACTTCATGTAGGGAAAATGAGGATGAAACTTTGTAATGGAAAAACAACTGTGGCTAAAGAATACTATTCTTCCTCAATGCAAGTAAGCTTCTATATATAAAACCATCCTGAACTTATATGTTCTTGCCTGGCAGATAATCTTTCGGAAGACGAATAAAACCATATCCAAGTGAAAAGTTTGATGTTTCTGCAATAAGTGACCCCTGGTATCTCACTCGACAATGAGTGAGAAAATTAAAAAGGCTGAAACTTTCCAACTCATTATGTTGTAAGCGGAAAAATATTTTAATTATTGATTTAATCCTATTTTCTAACAAATATATACTATAAGAACTAGCTTCGGACCTGTGTAGGACACAGGTAGCCGAGAAGTTAAATTAAACATTTCATATATTTAAGAAGTTAAATTTTCTAAATATACTGTTAGGTCAAGACACAACAAAGCATACTTTTGTTACCAAAACCAAACTTAAATATGCTCACTTCATATCACACTCTATAGCATTAACATAAAAGGTAAGATGCTCGCCTTGAACTATCTTATAAAGATATGAACTTATTTACACATAATTAAGTCATGATCTCACACTACATTCACTTCCACACTATAGTTCTTATATATTATAAAAATACAGCTTTGCGGAGTAAGAGGTGGCGGAAATGCTGCAGCTCAAGCATCATTCTGGCAGCCAAAGATTGGACTCTCATTTGTGCTGGGATTTGAATCAGAAAGAGAAAGAAATGCTGCTATTATGCTTGCTCGTAGATTTGCCTTCGATTGTAATGTAAGCCTTGAATTTCTTTCCTTGTCAGTTGACATTTATACCCTTGTGAAAATGATCATTGAGCCTGTAAATATTTATAATTGCAGATAATGCTTGCTGGCCCTGATGATAGAGCAGCCCAGAAACACTGAGTTATTAACAAAATTAATCTAGTGTGTTAATGTATGTGTAAGTTTGTATTTTTTAGCAAAACTGCACTGTTGCTGGTGAAAGTCTGATTTTCTACTTTTTATTTACCTTTTAAGGCGTCTTATCAGTGTTTATTCTTTTTGGCTTGCTCACTGTGACAACCTATTACAGTTGAATATGAAGTGTTGTATGTGCAAGTTTTTCCCTTAAAGTTGTTCTTCTACTTGTAGTTAGGAAAACTCCTTAACTAAAGGATGGTTTTTAACATCGATCACAAATTGTATGATCCGATAAATGGATTTTGATATTATGTGTGGAGGCGTATACAATTTATTCAACCAAGAGGATAATTTTAGTTTGACGTAAGGGTGCTAGACTTTGTCAGATGTGACTTAGGCGCTCAGATGAGTTGAGGCTCATGAAAAGCGCCTCTTGGCAATCTAGTCAATCTGGTGAATTTTTGGCAAGATTCGGGCCAAATGCTGGGAGGATTTTGACCAAATGTAGTTTCAGGTTCTATGAAATTGGACTATGGAGTAGTCACTGGGATGGAGTTTTCTTTCCTATATTAATTAAGAGACCTTCAATTATTTAACAATATTACAATCATAGAGAGGAGTACAAGAGAAAGGTTGGAGTATTAATTATTAAAATGAGGCAGGAGGAGACGAAGGAATAAAGATTCAAGGAGGTAGTGCGTTTTGTTTCCACATAGAACTAGCAGATATAGTACAGGACAGGAAGACCTATTAGATCTTGAATTCAAGAGATAAGAAAATTCGATAACATAATGATAAATAATTGAAACTTTAGATCTAAGGGTTAAGGGTATTTTAGAATTAACCATTTTATTAGGTTCCATCTTTAATTTTAATTTTAAATGCTCGTAACTTTTACGTACAATATAATTTTTTTAAAAAAAAAATTACATCGTAAAAACAAACGTTTTTCAATCTTTAAAACACCTATAATTTTGATACATAAAAAGCGAATTTTTTTTTCTTCATGTTATTAAAGCTAGTTGTGTAATATTTATCGGGTAATTGTGTAATATCAGTTTATTGTGTAATATTTATTAGATCATTTTAGCTAATGTTGACCATTTTGTTATGCATTGTGTTTTCTAAAAATAATAATTTTCATATAACATAATGCTAAAAATATTATTTCTTACGTTTTTTCAGTTCATTGTGTAATCTTGATCAAGTTATTGTGTAATCATTTTCAAGGTAACTCATTATGTCTATTGATGTTGGTCCAAATGATCGAACTACAATACTCTTGTGACGTTGAACCGTTCAATATCACCAATAAGAACAAGCTATGATGATGAATAATAACTCAAAAGTATTCAAAATATAGCAATCATGATTCAATACTAACAATATAACAAAGCTCAATATATTTCAGTGAAAAACCAGCTTACAATAGACACTTGCAACAATGATAATCGGATTAGGGTTTTGCAAGAATTGCCTACAATTGAAAAGATCAAAACTATATATAGTAAAGATAGTTTCGCTGACGGTTTCGCTATCAGCGAAACTATCATGCCAGTTAACAGTTTTGCCCTGCGAAGACAAACAGTTTTGCCGGATGAAACTGGCAGCTTGCTATGAGCGAAACTACAATTTCGCTCATAGTTTCGCTGGGCAGCAAAACTCAAACTAACTAACATACTTACAAATGTAAACTAACATTAATCCTATTACAATCAAACACAATCAAAATCTAATCTATGGTGAGTCCTAACTATACTAGCTCTTTAATACTCCCCCTAGGTTGGATCTCACCGTCTTGATCAATATTCGTTTGTCTTTTCAGCTCCAGTAACTTCAGCCGCCTCGGATAAATCCTCATTTGCTCCTGCAACTTCATCTTTAGCATGTGCACTTGCCTATGTGAATTGGCTCGTTAGATCCTGCACATTCATCCTCATCTCATCTTCTTCTCTTACCTTCTGAGCTAACTCCCACACTTCAGTCTTAACTCTCCTCACCTTGTTAGCAACAATCATAAACAGGCTTGCTTTTTTTCGTGTCTCAGCTCCAGCCCCCCGTTTTTATATAATTCTCACAAAGTATAATCAAATCTTCATCACAAAAAGCAAATAACTCCATAGGGTCAAACAACCTATATTCTACCCTATTCTTCAATCTGATCACCGCTTCCCTAGTATTGTTATCGTAAAACCATTTCTCAAAGTTTTGAAGTTGTTGGGGAAGAGGATTCGGCAGCCTCACCCTGCTCACCGTTTTAAGGGGTTTCACCCTCAGCACTATCCTTCATTTCCCTGTCTCCCAATCGTTATCTTTCTTAGATCTTCTCTCTGCTTTCATGAACCCAAATGCCTGAAAGTTATCGTTCAGTCCCTTCTTAATCTCTTCCTTTAAAAGCTTAGCCCTTTCACTCAGATTAGAATCAATCAAAGGGAGTACAACCAACCTCCTTAAATCCCACTTAGGTAAGGTCTTAAATGCCTTCCTCTTGTGCAAGTATGTAATGCCTCTTCCTCTCCTTTTAAATCATGAACATCTTGCGGCCGGAGTTGTATTTCCAACTTATGATCTTCTTATCAGCTTCCTTCTTGCTCATCCCTTGAATATTTTTAAACAAAGGGGTTATCTCCTCAAGTTCCTTTTCCCTCACAAACCATTCTTCTTTAGACATTTCAAACACATAAATTTCATCTGATCCCTTCTTAGCCACATAAGACGGTGGTCTCTCATCTAACTTATAATATTTTGGCTCGAAATTATAATCGAGAAGCTGTTCATCCTCTTCCGCTTCATCTACCAACCCCTTTTTAGTAGTCTTCTCAACACCTTCTTCAGCTCTCTTAGCAAACATCTCCTCTCCTGCAAAGTCATCTATGTTCATCCCTATATCAACAAACCTAGCTTCTATCACCTCTTTCACATTCTCAGTCCTATCTGTCACATTCTCAGCCTCTATATCATCTCTAACTCCAGATACCCTAACTGCTTTAGTCCCTACACCAGAAGTGCCCTCTCCTGTCCTATAAGATGTACTCACATTCAGAAATAGGTACTTAGAAGTTTCAGTCTGTGTGTTCCCGATATGAACGGGATCGTTGAGCTTGGATCTTAGGATTCAAATTGATAATAACAAAACTTAATGATTCGATGCTATAATATAATAATGATGAACACAAAAGTGTTTAATGCTTGTTGTTTATTGATTTGATGATGAAATCATCATCCATGAAGAATGATGATATGATGTTGTTGGTGATGGAACTAATTCCCACACTTGGTGGTGAATCATTCACCCTTTACAATGATGATATATGTTAATATTTATACTAATCTAGCATTTACAATAATTACAAAAAAAAACCCTAGACTAATATTTTTATTGTTTTTGTTCTTCAAGTCTTCAACTTCAATAATATTGGAAATCTTCAATTTCTTCAAAGGTACAATACCCAACAATGCTCCCCCTAAATTGTAGATTTTCGATGTGAATTGAAGCTTGATGTTGATTCTTTTGAATAGTTGTTCAAAGCCAAGAATTTTGTTGTTGATGCGGAAGCGAGATCTTCAAAACTTTAGAACAACCAATTTTTGTTTTTGTTTTGTTGTTAGATTGCTTTCATAGCTTTAAGCTAAAACCCGAGTCCACCTTTTCTTTTTGTTTAGTGATCACAACCCAATCCGTGAATGCTAGAGCCCAAGTCCACATCCAAGACATCCGAAACCTTACAATCCATCTTCCAAGAACCCTAATTTACAAACCCTAATTCGGTAGCCCTATTCGGTGGCCCCATTCATTCAATCGCAACCCTAGCGACGACAACCCTCAACCATCCGCAAGAGACACCTACAATAGCTTCGATTGACCACTTCTTGATGAGCCGTGCACACTAAGGGTTATAATGTTTTGATTCACAAAAAATTCTAATGTTGATTCTGTAGCCTTGTGCACCAATAATTGATTCGATTCAATCAATAATTTAAGCAATCTAACCATGAAATCTCATCAAAATCAATATGAATCCATCAACTCCGGCTCTGATACCAATTGTGTGTTCCCGATATGAACGAGATCTTGAGCTTGGATCTTAGGATTCAAATTGATAATAATAAAACTTGATAATTCGATGCTATAATATAATAATGATGAACACAAAAGTGTTTAATGCTTGTTGTTTATTGATTTGATGATGAAATCATCATCCATGAAGAATGATGATATGATGTTGTTGGTGATGGAACTAATTCCCACACTTGGTGGTGAATCATTCACCCTTTACAATGATGATATATGTTAATATTTATACTAATCTAGTATTTACAATAATTACAAAAAAACCCTAGACTAATATTTTTATTGTTTTTGTTCTTCAAGTCTTCAACTTCAATAATATTGGAAATCTTCAATTTCTTCAAAGGTAGAACACCCAACACAGTCAAATCATATAACTCAGATTGAGTTAGCTTATTGGGCAGGCCGGCTTCAGCCTTCAGCTCGTTCACCTCAGTCAGTAGTCTCCTAATCAAATTTTGCTGATCTACTAGCATTTTTGTCATTCCCTCAAGCATCTCATCTTTTTGTTTCTCCCTCAACTCTTGATTGGTCAACTTGGTCTTTATCATACTAAGCTCATTGGCTAAAGAGGAGTTGAGGTTCCTTATAACATCCTCATCTAGACCAGCCCTCTCATCCCTTCTCTGAGGCTCAGTAAACGCTTGATGTTTATGCTTAGTCCTCTTTTTCGTCTCTCCCTCTTCATCCTTTTTCTTTGACCTTTTCTCCTTCTCAGCCATTCCCTCCTGCTCAGTCTCATTAACATCATCTTCAAAGTCATAATACTTTTCTTTAGCATATCGTTTCTTTTTCTTCATCGATTCAGCTTGTTTCACCCTTGTCTCCTCAACCCTCTTCTCCTCAGATTCAATCACCCTCTGAATATAGTTTCATTGTTCTGGAGGGTACATGTTCTTCCATAAATGTGTAATCTTGCCACTAAAATCATGCCTTATTGCATAGTAGTCAGCAAATATGCGTGTGTTCATCTGAACCTATCTCTTGATCTCCTCGTGTCTCGATACATTAGAAATTAGATCATTTATAATGTGTTGGACCTAAAGAACCAATGAGCCAGATCAGAAAAACCTTTAAGTCCCACAGAACATCATAACAACTGAAGAAGTCTACATCAGCTGAAGACAAAAGTCTGAAGACAAAAGTCTGAAGACAAAGTCTGAAGACAAAAGTTTGAAGACAAAGTCTGAAGACAAAAGCTGAAGACAAATTCCGAAGACAAATTCCGAAGACAAAGTCTGAAGACAAAGTCTGAAGACAAAGTTTGAAGATAGTCTAAAGATCAAGTTTTCAGAAGTTGTCATAACAGTTGAAGAAGTTCTCTTTAGTAGTTGTGATGGTTTACTTTCAGTAGTTGTCTTTACTTTTTCAGTAGATTGTAATCAGTAGTTTAGTATAATGTAAAACATCTGAAGATCTTACACTTCAGATGTTGTGGTTTCAGTAGTTATAGAATTAGCTGGTACTTAAGCTTTTATTGTAAGATGTCCTCAGTTGTTGTGGACATCTTCAGTAGTTTTCAGTTATTTTCAGTTGTTTGTATAATCCATTAGATGTCACTATCAGGTGACATCTGCTGACGTCACATTCCTCTATAAAAGGAATGCTGACCAAATTTGTACATGCCGAAGCTTATGAATAAATGAGAACATTATCTTTTTCAGAAAACTTTCTCTCTCTATAACCGTTACTGTTTGATTGAATATT
>BJCM01076739.1:0-10585 GCA_018326385.1 Flaveria bidentis
CGGTGGTTGTTCGGTGGTCGCGCAAGGAGGGTGGGTAGGGTGGTGGCCGTCGGTGGTCACTCGGTGGTCGTGCAAGGAGGGTGGGTTGGGTGGATCTGCTGGGTTTGTTAACAAAGATAATGAGTCAGCTTTGTTTAATTTCAGGTCTGGGTCAGCTACTTGGACCCGGTCAGCAGGAAACAAAATGCATATCAAACGGACTGACCCGCTGACTGAGTCAGCCAGTCAGCCCGGTCAGCCGCAATCAAACACCCCCTTAGTTTGACTAGTTATATCATATGAAAAACGGGTTATAAAATTCTTTAATAACCATATCATATAATTTATTGAACAAGGGTTATAAAATTCTTTTTGTTATATATTTGGTTGATACGTAGAGTGGCTGGACAACTTTCCGATCTAATTTACGTAGTCTTATCCTATAGTCTTTTGTATAAAGTATAAACTAAGGTTATGTATTTACTCTAATTAAAACTATTACCTACAAACTGGTATCAGAGCCATTTTTTATACGGTTCGTTCCCTACGAACACACGAACAATCAACATCCTTCCCTGCCAACATCGCGAAGAAGAAAAGAAAGAGTATGTTGCTATCACTACCAACAAAAAAATGAGACCCTCGAAAACGCCGTTTGTTCCTGGTGTTTTTTATTCACTAGATCTAAACATGAATGTGCTTAGCCTTGATTAAATATCCTTCATGGTTTTATAGTAAATATCATAGAAAAAAGCTTGTACATAAGTCCCATGTTTCCCCATACCCGAATACAGAAACAACCCATGGTTCAAATCTATTGGTAAATTTTGAAAATAGAGATGAGTCTGAATCAAATGAAGTTAAAGATGATAAGGAACATAATGGTAAGCATTCAAGAATATCTATACTCATACTTCAGAACACTTCAAATTACATTCAATGAGAATCAAATGGATTGGAGTAGTTAAGAACTTATAGTTTTTAGATTTCAATAATTATGTCTCTTTTGGACATCCTTGAGGATGTAGAGTTTGTGTACAGATTAGTATGTTACTGTCAAGGAGGGAGGCTATAATAGTATAATAGAGTTCATCTTTAAAACTGGGCGATCCCTATTAGTTTTAACTCATTTTTGTAAAACGTGAATTCAGTTTTGAACTTTATTGAAAATAGCTACGTAAAAATGAAAAGTAAGAAATTGATATATAGGTAAAATAAGTGGTTGCTTTTCTTGTAGGGTTGATATCTTGAAAACTAAAAAATTTCACCTTAAATCAGGGGATGTAAAAAAAATGGTCCTGATTTTAGATTTCAAACATAATCTCACTGTATGATGAGGTAGACTTGCACAAAAAAACCGGGTACATACACGACCCGGCATACCCGACCCGATCCCGGGTCCGGGGTACAACCCGGTACCGGGTGTACCCGGTTCGTACCCCGAAAAAACCCGCGGGTTGTATCCGGTTGAGGTTTTTTGGATTTTCCCGGACCCGACCCTACCCGGACCCGACCAGACCCGGTTGAACCCGGGTACAACCCGGTTTCGACCGTTTTTTTTATTAAACTAGTCGTTTTTAACGGCTATATAGCCGTTGGGGACCATTTTTGACCGTTTTTTTTGTTGTTTTTGCCCCTAAAATAAGTATAAATAAGTGTGGGTTGATATGGTAAGGTATTCAAGCTTCAAACACAAAAAAACATACGCAAAAAACACAAACAATACTCTCGTTTACTCTCAAATCAATATGGCTCACTCTCAATCTTCCGTTGGTCAAGCTTCATCGAACTCTCCAACTGTCGTTCGTGTTCTTGCACAGAATCGTAACATGGATGTTTGGTGCAATTGGGATATGGTTGAGTTGAGTGACAGATCTGTAAAGGCTTGTTGCTAGTTTTGTGGAGTTTTGCTTGCTAAAAATTCTAACACGACTTTAAACAAACACATTAGCAAGAAGTTTTGTAAGTCGTTGAAAAATAATCCAGATTCGCAACAAACACAATTGAGTGGAGTCGGTGGAATCTTTAATTACAACATTAATGAAGTTCTTAATCGAATGGCAAAGTTCGTGATTCAAGAAGCTTTGCCTTTCAATCACTTCGACAACCCTCGGTTAACCGTGATCAAATAGTAATAATAATAAAAAAAATTCAAAACCTGATTGTACCCGGTTCTGGACCCGACCCGGTCCGGACCCGACCCTAACCGGGTAGGCCGGGTAGGGTTTTGTGGGCCTCCAACCCGACCCGGGTTCGTACCCGGGTTCATCAATACCCGGGTACACAAAAAACCGGCCGGACCGAACCCGGTTTGAACCCGGTTCCTGGTCCGGCCCAAAACCCGGTTTGTGCATGGCTATGATTAGACTTGCACAAAAAAACCGGGTATGGACCCGACCCGGACCCGGGTCAGGGTACAACCCGGTACCGGGTGTACCCGGTTCGTACCCGGAATAAACCGGCAGTTTCAACCCGGTTTGGGATTTTTTTGAATTTCTAAAACCCGACCCTATCCGGACCCGACCTGGTCTAAACCCGAAGTGAACCCGGTATTGGACCCGATATTAAACCCGGTATTGAACATAAAAATTAGAAAAAATAAACTAAACCCGGTATTGGACTCGGTTCCGGACCCGACCCGTACCCGACCCGACCCTACCCAGGTATTGCGGGTAGGGTTTTCCTGCAAGTGAACCCGACCCGGGTTCGTACCCCGGTTCACCAATACCCGGGTACAAAAAAACCCGACTGGACCGAACCCGGTTTGAACCCGGTTCCGGGTCCGGCCCAAACCCGATTTGTGCATGACTAGCTATGATGAGGCATGCTTGGTCCACTGGGCTTGGGATTCTTGTTCTGCACTCTTGACTGGGTATGGTTTGAGCCTAAAAACAAATAGTTTGAAATCTTTTCCTACATCTATTTTACGGTCCATATTTTTAAGTTACTGTATAATTTGCAAATTGGTGGTCTGTCATAATATGTGCAAATCGGGTTTTGGGTTATACCTGAAACCGGGTTGAAAGTGAGTTTGGCCTAATCGGGTTTTTTTGTCCTTGGGTATTGGTGAACCCGGGTCGGGTTCACTTGCTTGAAAAACCCTACCCGTCATACCCGGGTAGGGTAGGGTAGGGTCGGGTCCGGAACCGGGTCTAATACCGGGTTTAGTTTATTTTTTTCTTATTTTCTTTTCTTTTTTTATGTCCAATATCGGGTTCAATATCAGGTCCAACACCGGGTTCAATTCGGGTTTAGACCGGGTCGGGTTCGCTAAAAAACTCAAAAACTAAACCCAGTTCCAACCCTACGGGTCCAAACCGGGTATGCCTCCCATCGGGTACTACCCGTAGCCGGGTCCGGGTCCGAACCAGGATTGTCTAGACAGAAACACAAACAAGTCTTAAATGTATCAAAACTGTAGTTCAAAGTTTTTTAAACCTTCATGTGTTTGTTATTTGTAGTTACGTTAATTAATATAGACTATAGTAAATCATCTTAGTGATTACGTGAATTAATATAGACTATAGTAAATCATCTTAGTGATTGCATTTAATTTCTTCAATTAAGAGTAGTATGCCAACTCTTTCGGGTTGGGTTCTTACAGTAATTAGGAACATTCTTCTTCACCACACCTTACGTCCTTACGAATCTCTAGGTATAAGACCATCTAAACGGGTAATCCTTGAGGTTTGACAAACTGCCGAGTGGCATCCGTCACAGACAACAATTTTTCACATGATCAACCTAAACTCATGTGTGGTTTAGTGTTCATGGTGAAGAATGGTGATAGACGAGGTGAATGTGGCGGGGTTGAGTAAATCGCCTCTTTCCAACCTTCATCTGTCACTCTTCTATTTTCATTGATCCTCACAAACATGAGATCAAAACATAAACTGATAGTAACATCTCGCCTACTTCACCTACCTCAAGTGACGGTGACTTCTAGCTGAAATGCAGTTCAATGAATTGAAGTCTAATGAAGTCTGAAACATATATAAGCAATCAAGAGAGCTGTAAATGCAACACCAGACTAGTCGTTCGAGAAGGAAACACATATATATAGATGTTGCTCATGGAGATGGAGATTCTTGTCTTTAGAATGGCAATTTCTCCAACGCCTTTTTCCCATGATGATTACTTTAGATGATGGTTGTAGACGAGCAAACAATTTTTCAATCTAATTGGTGATGATATCTTCATCCTTTTTATAGGCTCTAAGCAAAGATACGACGTAAAATTAAGGTTTGTCCTATCTAAAACATGTGCATACGTGGTATGTGGTTGCATATGACACATACATGATACAACACATGTGAAAGTAATGCAATAAGCGCTCTATAAAAGATTCATAGATGCGTTATATGTGAAGGATGATGAATAAAACGACAATAATATTTCGAAATGATGATGGATTGTTGACGTGACAGTTGACTAGATACGTTTGTAAGTATTTGCTGTCGAAGATGCTCTAAGTCCATGCGAGTCTTTTATTGATTCGAAATTGGTTTGCATTCACCAATTGTGCCATCAATGATCAAACCCCTTCAATGATGGTCCACCATATCAATATAGCTTTCGATACAAGCCACTCACATGGAGCCATCAATAACAATGAGCAAGTAACTCATGGGCCTTTTTCAAAAGGTAATATTACTATTCATGCACTTGCATAATCTTAAGAATATATTAAAACTTAAAAATCAAGCATCGATCACAAAACAATGGAGATAATAAATCAAGATTTAAACATCAATCTACAGTGTTATCTTCTTTAATCGAATGAACAAACCAGTTGAAGAAATTGTAGAACAATAAATTGCTAATTGAGTAATCGAGTTCAACAGCTTACCCAAATTCAAGATCTAATCCATAATCATGTCAATCGATCAAAATTCATATCCTGTAGAGTATGAAGATTCAATTTCTGTTTGATCTAATCATCTTCAATGGTCTGAAACACCTTAACGAGATCTCCGTACTCCTTTTACCGTTTGATCGTTCTGATGAACACAGTGTATCGTCCTGCATCATATTCGATTTCTGATTAATTACAATCATTCTCGTTAGGGTTTGATGATCGAATCACCACAGGAGAAACAGAAACACAAACACAAACCTCAGAATCGATGTAATTCTCCACTCGTTCTCGATTGATTGCAGATCTGAAACCACCAGATCTGCTGGACGAAAACTCCTCACTACTGGAAGAAGCGGCGACAGGCGGCGATGCGACGGAAGACGACCACGGTACCACCTGATTCTCCGCATCGTCTTCATCGTCGTCGTCATCCTCACTCTCATCACCGGACTCTGTGTCTTCATCCTCCGTCTCATCGTCTTCGTGTTCCTCACGATTCTCCTCCACGACGTCGTTTTCGCCGTGACTAGTGTCGCCTCTCGACGTCACTCGCCGGCGAGAGCTGTGTTCGTCGAGACAGGTGACGCAGACGGTGGCGGCACGGCCGAGGTTGAGGCCGGAGGCGGTCCACGGCGTCGGAGATTGACATTTGTGACAGAGGAGTGTTCGAGAGTGCTTTGCCACGAGGAAGTTGGAGGAGTGAACGCTTTGATCGCAGTCGTAACAGAGGCTTGCATTATCGGATTGACAGTAGATACGAGCGAAGTGGCTGCATAACTCACACCTCTTCATTCCGGTGGCGATTTGTGGTTTTCCGGTGATCGATTTGTGGTTTTCCGGTGATCGATTTGTGGTTTTCCGGTGACGATTCTTGGTTTTCCGGTGATCTATTTGTGGTTTGTGATTGATTAGTGGTTTTCTGGGGATCGATTTGTGGTTTTCTGGTGATTGATTAGTGGTTTTCCGGTGAAGATTTGTGGTTTTCTGGTGATTGATTTGTGGTTTTTTGGTGAATGGTAATGGACTTGTGGTAGTGTGCTTATGATTGGTCTTTTTATAAGCATCGTATTCCTTCACTGCGTGCGGATATGAGGGTGTCTAAGGAAATAAAATGATTTAAAATATACATAATTTAAAATAAAATAATTAAAGTTTCAAAAAATAGTTTTGTTACACGTAATTTTGGAAAATGTTATAAGCTGTATGTAAACAACTTACGTACGCAGTGATTTTAATAATTGAAAAACGTATATGAAGATAATGGGTGAGGTGATTCTCGTTTTTTTTTTCGCATGTGATATTACCGTCATATTATCTATCTTTTTATCAGTTTTTTTTCATTTTAGTGTGAACTTTTTATCTTCCTCAAATAGTTTTCTACTTTTTGATTGGGCTAAAAATAGGAAAAACATAATTATTTTTTTCAACAATGACTTCAACTTGAGGGAGTAGCCGCCTATCAGGCAATGGATACGTGAATTTCAACCCCTGTGTTTTGAGAACGGCATTTCTACCGCAAAACTTCTTTACCAATTCAAAGAGTGGCTTTACTTGGTTGTTGGTTGTTTTTCTACTGGAAAACGTCTGCGGATCCATATGTAGACATTTGAAGCGGAAGATGTGAATCAAATGTCTACAATCTGCAATAAAAAGACTATTTGTTTTTAACATCTGCAGAATGTTAAAACAATTTCACAATCAACAGATTCTTGAAAATTGTTAGGGATGACATGGCCATGTCCTGTCCACTTAAGTCCTATGACCCATGTGATTCCCACACCCTTCAAAAATATCCGCATGTTTTATTTATTCAAATGAACTTGCAATATAATATGAGCACTTGTTTCATACCTGTTGACATGATAATACCTATTTTATAGGATTTTTTATTATATGTTTACTAATAGCCACAACTATTTTGTATTTCTTAACCAACTCTAATAATATCTTGCTGTTTTCTTTTAGCTTTTTATATCTTAAAAGTTGTGGTTAAGATTTAAGTAAAAGTATTATATATTATAATTATACTTTAAGGGTTGTCAGTTATGATGTGATGAAGAAATGCAAGTCGTTACTACACATTTTTCATTAGCCGTTGATGGAACATAAGAGTAATAACCAAAAACTTGCTTAGCACATGTTTACAAGTAAATATGATTTTTAAACATTCCACGAATGATGTCAAGCCAAATTTGTGTTTCTTACTTAAAAGTTGCATGCAATAGGACTTGAATATGTGAACGCCCAATTTAAAAGCCGTTACTTTACCAGCTCCTCTAACTCAACCTTTGAATCTAAACACCAAAATAAAAATGTTTAACACAATATATTTCCCAAAAATAACCAAAAAAAAGGGGGTAAACTTGTATGGTCGAATGAAAGGCTAACACGTGACAAGGTCGCTAGCAACCCCACCGACTTTGCTATTTAAGGAATGGCAAATTAGAAGTTGAACGCAAAGAATAATATGATTAATCAAATAATCAAGTGAATTGAAATTGGGAGAAATTAATATTCTTTAAGTGATATGTATTTAAATGATTTATACATCACATACACTTTTAACATACCCTAAACTTCAATTCATATGTTATTTACAATCGTTTAGAAACTCTTAATTTTAGTTTAGCACTTGTATATTATAATTCAGGTTGAGACTCGTGTATAAAACTAAATCCCTATATCTTATTCATATAACCTAACAAGCTTAAAATTAGTTCTCATACTTGTTAATCACCACACATAAATGCATAATTTTCCTCAACTTGCATAGGCAACCACTTCTACCAATATTAATATGTATAATTTTTTCAATTTTCAATTTAATAATATTTGGATATTGATTATTGAATAATGGTTTATTATTATATTATTCTTCCCAATAAGGACTTACAAGGGATAAGGTATGATGAGATTGGGATGAGGAAGCAGACAATGGTGGGATTGATTGCAACCAAGAGATTAGGTCAAACGTCGACGTTTCAAACGGTTCGATGGCTACCGTTCATTTTGACAACTGGTGGAACCCACGTGGCATACTTTACTCGGGACCCACTGTCGGTCATCATGTTATAAGGCGCGGGCAACCCACGTGAACAGATGATTACGTGGAGCTCCACATTCCCGCTTTAGGATTCCTTGTTTGCTTAGGTGGCATGCCACGTGGATATTATTGCTGATGTGGATATTGTATTGGATATGTTAGATGCTCTGTATCTGGGCAATGTTATTGTTGATGTGAAGTTAAAGGTGCGGGGACCATGGTGGATGTATGTTCAATGTTCATCTCCCTTTGTACGTGGTGCGATAATGGTTCATCCTTACATGACTTTATAGTTTATACACGTTCTTGATCATATTCGTTGTGGGTGGAAACTATGGGGGTTTAACGTTTCGTTGACCCTGCAAGTGGTTAGTTTTTGTTGATAGGGATATCTGTCGTTGATTGTTTTCTGGTAATAAATTTTCATAAATTGTTATTTGTAGTTGTAGTTGAAATGAATGTAAAAAAATGAAATGTATTTTGGCTTTATTAAATTGTTGCTCTACTTAGAAAAATAACTTTGATCAAGGAGGTTTTATGGTATCTATACATTCTAATAAAACAGATTTTTTAAAGTCACATGTTATTCACTTGACGTATCTTTTTGCCACTTGTTATTTTTATCGATATCATCATCTTATTCTTCCCTTCAAAGGGTATAATGGTAATTTAAATATTAAAACTAAATTCTCTCTCTTATTAAAAGATCAATTTAATTAATTGTAATATTTCTCTCTCATTTTTATATTTTAAAATCAATGTATCTTTTTAAAATGAGTTTTTATTAAGATATTAAAAATCACAATTTTAATTAAAATAGAACTAACAATAATTTTTTTTATAATATGAAATTTTCAAAAACACTAAACCTTGTTGAAATAAAATATTTAAATATGTCCTTTTCTAAAAAATTATAAAAATGTAAACTTTTCTAAAAATAATCTTATTAAAACAACCATAATAATTACAAACCAGAGTTTTTAATAAACAATATTTTTATAAATATAATTTTTTTATAAATGAATCTTAATACGAATGTTTAAAAATGAAACTATTTAGACAAGATAGTTAAAAATTAATATAATTGTTTTACTTTCTTGAACTATTACGTATATAAAATTCATATATATATTAAAATATCGTAGTGTAAATATTCGTGTTTATTACCAATTATAATCCGTATAATAAATAGTTTTCTAGCCTATTTATCTATATATTTATCTGTTTTTTTGTCTATTAATCTATCCATAATAAAGAAAAAATAAGATAATAGATGACGCAATCATAAGACTCATCATACTAACCTTTTCATTTCTCTCTATTATTATAACATTGAATACTAATAATATTACTCATCTCATTTTCAAATTAAAAAATATATAATTTAATAAATTGAAAATCTTTTTATTTTAAATTAAAAACACACTTTTTAAAAACAAAGAAGCAACAAAATTACAAAAAAAAAAACATTTTACTCAAAACAAAGTATTTAAAAACCACAATTTTTATAAAACAAAAGTTTAAGAAAAATATATAATTTTTTATTTACTTAAAATAGTTATTTATAAGTAATTATAATCGTATGTTATCTTCAAGCATAATTTTATAATTCATAATTTTTTACTAATTATTTAATAATTTATATATTCAACTCGTGTAATACACGGGGTACCAACATAGTGGTAATAATATAAGCACTTTCATAAAGGTCGATGACAATCCGATGGTTGTCACCGACAAATCACAAACAAATAGGTCAAAATTCAAAAAAATTGATAGTTTGTTATTAGTTGTCATTGATTTGTTAATGATCGTCAACGAATAGGTTAAAATTAAAAAAATAAATTCTTTTCGATAGCAGTTTATTGATTCGTTGGTGAACGATCATCAATAAAAATGTCAAATTCAGAAGAAAAAAAAGCAAATATATTTTTTAATAGTCGTTGTTGATTCGTTATTTACTAATGGCATATTTTAAAAGTAAATTCAGATGTCATTTTGTTACAAACTTTTCAGCCGTTGTTGACCCATTAAAATTTGTTGTTAATAATCCATTAGTGAAGTCTTTACTCATGTCTAGTTTACTAACACACCTTCACCAACATAATATTTGTGGTTGTCAAGTCCTCTTAATCTTAATTTTGGTTTGGCCATTTCATATTTTCATTTTCTTTACCCAATTTAAGCGATGTTGAAGCAAGTATAATACAACATTGTACACCATTTAGCTGATGTGCTTTTTGTCTTATCTTTCAACTTATGAGAAAAATCACTATCTTCAACCACAAACATAAAAAAACGATATGTTATTAAGACCGTTTAATAATATCATGTGATATTAACATTTTTTGTTAGTGGCAATGATTTTACAAAGAGATTACGTAAGACTACATATAAATAAAACTCAAAGGTTTATGTTAAAACTAGGGTAGTACCCCATGTATTATATGGATAAAATAAATAAAATATTAAATAGTTATTAATAAAAAATAATAAATTATAAATTAATCTTTTAATATAAAATATGTTGACATTATGTATGAGTGATAGAAGAACGATATCATTTTTTATTTTTTTTTATTTTTTTCAAAAGAAAATTAGTTTTTAAACAAATTGTTTTAAAACAGCCGTTTCAAAAAGTGTCATTTTTAATAGTTATTTTATTATAACTTTGAAATTTAATTATTTTTGTTTCATAAGATTTT
>BJCM01076740.1:3862-28424 GCA_018326385.1 Flaveria bidentis
CATTAGAATCACTGTCAGAATAAGCATGTAAATCAAAATTCCCTCCATATGGATACCATAGACCTAAACAAGATGAGCCTTTGAGATAACGAAAAATTCTCTTGATAGCTTTCTCATGAGACTCCTTTAGGGCCGACTGATATCGAGCACAATATCCTACAGCAAAAGTGATATAAATTCGACTTGCCGTAAAATACATGAGAGAACCAATCATAGATCTGTAGAGATGAGGATCAACAGATTTCCCGTTCTCATCAGGAGTGAGACATGTCTGATCAGTAAAGGGAGTCATTTCAGGAGAAGCGTCATCCATCTTGAATTTCTTTCAAGATTTCTTTAACATACTTTTCTTGATGAATTAGAATGCCTTCTTGTTTTGTAGAACTTGTAAACCAAGAAAGAAGCACATTTCTCCCATCATACTCATTTCAAACCGTTGACGTATCACTTCTTCGAACTCCCAACATAATAGTGAATTGGTAGATCTAAACATAATATTGTCAACATAAACTTGGACAAAAAGCATTTCACCATTCACTTCCTTTTTGAAGAGAGTCATATTGATGGTACCACGAGAGAAACCATAGCTTAATAGATACTGTGTTAGGGTCTTATACCAGATCCTAGGTGCTTGATGAAGACAGAGACTTTTCAAGCTTAAAGACTTTATCGGGAAAGTCAGGATCCTCAAAACCTGGTGGTTAACACACATATATCTCCTCATCAATGTCTCCATAGAGAAAAGAACACTTGACATCCATCTGATAGACTTTGAACTGTTTATGAGCAGCATGAACGAGAAAAATCCTGATTGCTTCAAGACGGGCGACTGGAGCGAAGACTTCAGTATAGTCAATCCCTTCTTCTTGAGCAAAACCTTGCACACTAGTCTAGACTTGTTACGCACCACCACACCACGATCATCCGGTTTGTTCTTAAACACCCATTTTGTACCAATTGGGCATTTGTTGGGAGGCAAGTCAAACAAGGTCCAAACTTTAAGCTTTTTGAATTGTTGAAGCTCCAATTGCATTGAATCCACCTAGCATGGATCCTGTAGAGCGGCATGCACATTTTTCAAGACAATTTGAGAGATGAAGCAAGAGAAGAGGCAGATATCAATCAAACCAGATTGACTCTGCGTCCGAACACCATCAGTGATAGATCCAATAACATTATCAAGAGGATGATCTTTCAATGTGTCGGATTAAAGGACGGTGAGAGGGATAGAACAGGTTGTGAGGGAGAGAGGGATGGAATAGGTTGTGAGGGGATAGATGTAGGTGATGAAGGAACAGATGTTGGTGAAGATGAAACAAATGTCGGTGACAGATCAAGTAATGGAGAAGATGAACTAACATCACCTGAAATGGCATCATTTGCTAAAGATGTGGAATGAACAGGAGATTGGGTTGAGGAGATAATATTAGTTTGAATATTTGGAATGGACGCATCATCGTCGAAAATTGGAAGATTAAAAGAATTAAACACAGTATCGGAGTCAAAGAACCATGTTGGTTCAGATCGAACATCAGAGGAGTTAGACTCCTGCCAATCAACATAGAACGACTCTTGAACGATACGTGTTCTCTTGTTATAAACTTGATAGGCCTTTTGAGAAGAAGAGTAACCAACAAAGTAACACTCATCAGACACGGCACCGAACTTTGTCTTTTGAGATTGAGTATTCAGAAGAGTGCAAGAGCAACCAAATGGTCGAAAGAAGTCAATTAGAGGTTTCCTCTTATGAAAAAGTTCATAAGGAGTCTTCATTTTATTCTTAACAATCAACACTCGATTTAGAACATATGAAGCACAATTCACAGCTTCAGCCCAAAAAATAATGGGTAACAAAGATTGTATCAACATTATATGTGTGGCTTCAATGAGAGTGTGATTCTTTTGTTAAGCTACACCATTCTGTTGAGGTGTCCTGGCAGCACTAAATTATCTCACAATTCCCTTTTGAGCACAGAATGAATCAAGAATCTAATTTTTGAATTCAGTATCGTTGTCACTTCTCAGACAAAGAACCTTTCTCTTGTTAATTTTCTCGATTGAAAGTATTAATTTCTGCAATTCTTCAGCAACCTCTCCTTTGTGTGCAAGAAATCTCACCTATGAATATCTTGAGAAATCATGTATAACAACAAGGCAAAAAGATTTTTTACCAATAGATTTAACGCTAATTGGGCCAAACAAATCAGTATGTAACAACTCCAGAGGACAAGTTATGTTGTTTTCAAGTTTGGGCTTATGTGGTTTCTTGTGTTGTTTGCCCTTGGCACAGGCCATACATTTTTCGTTCATAGAAAATATTTTAAAGGGAGTCCTCTAACGAGATTGTTTTTGACTAATTTATTTATTATTTTAAAATTGGCGTGGCCCAATCAACGATGCCATAAAAGAGACTCAAAGGTTGAAGCTTTAGAAAGAAGACAGGTTGCAGTAGACTTTGACTTGCTGGAGTTCCTATCAAGAAGATATGTGTCATGTTTTCTTGGAACATGCATAAGAATCAAATCATCTAGAATATTGATCTCTGATTTTAAAAATAGACATTCATCAGATTTAAACAAGACTGGAATGTCCTTATCGTAGATTTGAGAAACACTCAGAAGATTAAATGCCAGCTCAGGAACATAGTTGACTTTCTCCAAAGTTAAAGAACCATTGGTAACTTCTCTTTGACCAATCATCTTTCCACCCTTTTTGTCACTAGCAAAAGCAACGTATCCTCCATCTATAATTCGATAATTGGTCAACAAGTCTTTCAACCTTCTCATATGTTTGGAGCATCCACTATCTACATGCCACACGCTGTTTACAATCTTAGTGGATGACTCCTGAAAAGAAATAACGAGCAGATTAACCAGGTGAAATAGGAACCCAAGATTGAACAACTTTATCTTTAGAAGAAACAGAGTTTTTGCAAATGAAATTATTAACCAATTTTGTTAATTTATTTCCAAAATGATTCCTACTAAATGACCTTGAAGTAATGTAGGACAATTCTTGACAAGATGGTCCTCTAGACCACATCTGAAACAATGAGGTTTGTGTCTAGGTCTGTGATATTATGAGATAGGAATATGATCAATGGTAATTTCCTCATCACATTCAGATACGCTAGAATCAATGTCACTAAATGTTTCATACATGCCACGAGGTCAAATTTTATGTGAACAAGAATTATTATTTACAAAAATAGTTGAATGATCGTTTGATGTACTAGTAGAACTAGTTCCACTGGTGCTAGTTTCAGACGAAGTGGTAATTCCTTCATCTGATAAAGACATATTTAATGAAGTAAAAGATGGAATTGGATGAGAAAGAATTTTTTAAAAATTAGTTTTAATTTGCTCAGTCGACTTTGTAGAAAGATTAGTTGCACCATTATCATCACTAGAACAAAAGACATCATCACAACGTACTGATTTTAAAGATGAAATAGAACCATCAAGAGAACATTAAACAACAGAGTTTGTTACAGGAGAACTAGAAACAAAAACAAAATTTAAACTAGACTTATGATCTAAAACAGACTGCTGAGAATCAGGTGCACTAATACTAGTGCATCCAAGCCCACTAGTTGGTCCATAGTCGTAGTGTTCACGAACGTGCTTAGAATTAACACCCTCTAAACCTGCAGACATACTGTCAGTATCTGTTTTGATTAAATCATTAGAAGGATGAGGAACAGGCATAGGAGAATAACAATATGTACTAGGCGGAGGATAAACTTTTACATTTTCATATCCCAATCTTGTCTTAATCCTAGCTCCCCGTTGAGATTTACACAAATCACCATATTTCATTCCTCATATGGTCCATTTATCTAACTTTGACTACAGCTTGTTTGTTTCAAATTCAGCAAGGGCAACTCTCTCAGTCAAATTGTTAGTCTCAACATTTCTTTCCAACACAATTTGTTTTAAATGATCATTTTCTTTTAAAGCCTCGTTTAATTTAACAAAATATTTTGATTCATTGATTTTAAGTTCATCATTAATTCGTTTTAAATCCTCTTCATTATCAATTAATAACCGATTAGCTTTATAAATCCCAAATAATCTTATTTTACAAGCAGATAAACACATATCCTGAATTACCTCATATGGAAGTCCCATCACCATCCTTTGAGCCGCTAAGGCCTTTTCACATTGTCACACCGGAGTACTTGATTTGTTTTCCTCAACGGTGGCATCATCATCATCATAATCTTTTCCTCGCCCAGCACATGAACTTCCTTCCTGCTTTAGACCTTCAGATTTACCTGCCCTTATTCCAGCATCTTTCTCTTCTTTCTCATTGACAGATGACATCACTTTCTCTTTGAATTCCTTGAAAAGGTCAAATCCTTCTTTACGATCTTCCTTCTCTTTCCCTTTATCAAGCTTAGCAACCAAAGCATGATTTATCTCAGTCCTTGTTTCCTCAACCTCGGCACTCCAATCAACGTTAGAAATCAATGCAATCTCTTTTTTGTGATTCACATCTTCCTTCTCCTTCTCAATTGTTAATCTTGGAACTCCTGAATTGCTGGAATCGGCGACAATTGGTGATGGACATTCACGTTTGAAATGTCCCAATTGTTTGCAGTTGAAACATCTCAGTTTTGACTTATCAAATCCCAGTTTTGAATTAGAAGTTTGTCCACCGAAGTTCTTCCTTCCAGTACGCTCCATAAAGAGTCAACATTTCCATTTGCCACTGGATGTTAGTTTCTTCAAGATCATCAGGATCTACCAGATACATGTCTTCCATTGTCATTCCTTTTCCTTTAAACTTTCCTGCCACAAGTGCTTCATAACTTTGAACAAACATTCCAAAGAGGGCCATTGTTTCTGATGGAACTCACATTTTAACATTCGCCTTAGAATTAATCTGATCTCTTCCAACTGTAACATTTCCTCCTGAGAAATTACTTGCATTAACTCTTCCTTGAATTGAACTATGTATTTGAGAGCTGACATCGGAGGATAATAAAGCAACATTTTGAGAAAAACCAGATGTAGGCATCATGGTCTCGTTAAATTCCCGTCTCTTCATGTCTAACTTAAAGGATTTCAGCTTATTGATAAAATCCATTAGCTTGTAGTGTGTGAACCCTCTTTCTTGTTTTAGCATCCTCACCTAAAGACTCCACTAAGGTAGAAGAGAATATAGTAGCATGTTATCTTGTTCACTATTGGAGAGCTTTTCATCGTATTTCTTTAAGATGCTTGAAACAGTCAAGAAACAATTTATGAGATCTGGCAGACTCTCGTTCTTGTATCCAACAAAGGAATTGAATTCCTTCTCAGATTGAATGATCTTATCTTTACCAAATCTGCATTACCATCATAAAACTCACATAGGGCATCGTAAAGAGATTTAGCATTTTTTATGCTCTTCAAAACAGTTGTAAATATCTGGTGCCACGAAACGAGTTAAAACACCAAAAGCCTTTTGGTCATGATCGATCAACTTCAAATCCTTTTCAGTAAAAGAAGACAGGTCCTTATTTTGAGAGACAACATCACCAATAGTGACAGTTGGTATGTGAGGACCAGAAATAATCGATTCCCATTGGTTGTGATCAGTGTTGAAGAAGAAAGCTTTGAGACATCTTTTCCAATCTTCAAAATTGTCTCTGTTAATGAGTCTCAGAGGCCTATTGGGAGCAACACTTTCAAGATCAGCAAGTGTGAATGATGTTAACTTAGACATTGTAGTTTCGCAGAGATTGATGTAGTTTCGGCAAGAAAAGAGATAATTTTGTTGACAATTTCGCACAAAAAGCTAACTTCATAGACAATTTAGCAGAGATAACTACTTTTGCTGATTCTTTCGCAGAGGAAGCTAATTTCCCTGACAATTTCGGCAGCAATTTTGCTAGCCAATTGTCACAATAGGCTTAGTTTTGCTAGTAAGTTCGCACGAAACAAGCTTGAACTTTTGTTCAAAAACACTCTTGGCAACAATTTTGCTTGTTAAACCTTCACAACCACTGATGAGCTTTCATTCAAAAAGACTAGTTTCGCAGAACAACTAGAGAATGATTTCAATAGTGATAACATCCATAGTTTCTCTTGAGGATGAGTATAGTTTTGCTGAAAGAACAGTAGTTTCGCTGGTCGATCCTAAAACCCTTTTTCAACCCAAAATCAGCCTGAAATCATTAAAAACTCAATGAATTTGAGATCTGATAATTAGCAAAGCTTACACAACCGAAAAAAAGGTAAACTCAATCAATTTCCACATCAAAAACACCCAATAAGGAACTAAAAATTGATTGAAACTAGATATTGAACAAAAACCATTAAAAAACTCAACAAATCATGAGCACTAAGACTCTGATACCATATTGTTGGTCCATGTGATCGTATTACAGTGCAAATGATATGAACAATCATTCAATATCCAAAAAAATTTCTAAAAAAAAGAACAAAGAGGATTGAACACAATAAGAAATCATTCATAATAAGACAATGATCATCAACAATCAATAACATAAAGCACAATGATATTTCTATGCATTAACTGCTTTGAAATGGTAACTTGCAACAATGATAAACGATTAGGGTTTTGCAAGCTTACCCTACAATGAGAAGAATCAAATCTATATAAAGAAATCTATAGTTTCGCAGATAGTGTCACTGTTAGCGAAACTGCACTGCCGAAACCATAGTTTCGCCAGGCAAACTAATCAGCTGATTGTGAGCGAAACTATAGTTTCGCTGGACTGCCAGAATACATAAATCTAAGTACATACAAAAGGAAACTAATAAAAGACCTATTACAAGTAAAAGTAAACAGTCTAAACTAAGGTGAGTCCAACCTAAACATGATCTAAAGAATCTTCCAAAGGTCTAGTCATCAAAAGTTCCGAAGTCTCAAAAGCTTCCGAAGTGTTGAAGGTCAAGTCCAAACTTCCAAAGGTGGTGTGGAAGACAAAGAAAGACCAAGTGACTAGATGTTCTACATCAACAACAACTTAAGATTCTCATAGCACAACTATAGGATCTATTACTGTTGCATTACCTTCTTCTTCTTCTTGTGATCCCAAGAAAAGTAACACTTGGGTTTTCAAATGTAACTAATCATTTTCTTTATGCAAGAATAGCTCAAGACAAACAAGAATGTTTGGATCATTGACAGTGCCTGTTCCAGGCACATGACAGGCAATGGGTCACTACTCCGGAACTTTGAAATGATTGATGGAGGGCCATTTGCTTTTGTTGGAGATGAAGGTGGTTACATTTCTGGAAGGGGCAAGGTCACAAAGGGTAACCTCAACATTGAGAAGGTAAACTTTGTCAAGGAGCTTGGGTACAATCTTCTGAGTGTATCCCAATTTTGTGATAAGAGTCATAACAAGCTCTTTACTGAGCATGAGTGCATTGTTCTCAAGCCTAGGGTGGTCATTCCTCATCATCATATTTTGCTTAGAATCCCTTGGAAAGGGAACATGTACAAGATGGATTTACAAGAAACATCTCCCTCTGGAGAAGTCTCATGCTTTCTATCTCAAGCCAATAGTGATGAGTCTTTCCTATGGCATAAAAGAATGTGCCATGTAAACTTTAAGAACATGAATAAACTAATTAAGAATGATTTGGTAACTGGAATGCTAAAAAAAACTTTACAAGTGATGATCATTGTGTTGCATGCCTAACAGGAAAGCAACATAAGGTATCTTAAAAACCTAAGGAAAAATATCCATCACTACACCCCTACACTTGTTACACATGGATCTCTTTGGTCCGACTAGTTTATGAGTTTAGGAAGGGCCTCTTATAGTTTGGTGATCACAGATGACTTTACAAGATTCACTTAGGTCTTCTTCCTTCGAACTAAGGATAAGACTCCTAAGATTCTAAAGAATTTCATCCCAAAGATTAAGAATCAATCTTATCACAAGGTCAAAGCCATAGGATGTGATCAGGGAACTGAATTCAAGAACCACATCGTTGATACAATTTATGATGAAAAGGGTATTACAAGACAATATAGTGCTCCTAGGAGTCCTTAGCAAAATGGTGTTGTTGAGAGGAGAAACATGACAATTATTGAAGTTGCAAGATCCATGTTGTCTTACTCTAAACTGCCCATCACCTTCTCGGCAGAGGCAGTCAACATTGCCTGCTATGTGCATAGCAAAGTTTTAGTGGTTAAGACTCATGGCAAGACTTCTTATGAACTTTGGCACAAGAGGAAGCCTTTCATTGGTTTTCTTAGGTCATTTGGATGTCCTTGAACCATCTTGAATACCAAAGATCAAATAGCTAAATTTCCTGAGAAATCAGATGATGGACACTTTGTTGGGTACTCTTCCCAAGCTAAGGCTTATAGAGTATACAATCTCAGAACTAGAATTATTGAGAAGTCAGCCAATGTGACTTTCAATGAACACACACCTTGTGTGGCTGGTTCTGGTCTTGATTGGCTATTTGATCTTGATTTAGTTACCAACCGTTTTAACAAATCTTGTGAGACTATTTCAGGATCTACAGAAATCTTACCTACAGGTGATCCTGACCTAAGATTTGAGCTAAGAAGACCTTCAAGTAACACATCTTTAGCTC
The DNA here is from genome assembly GCA_018326385.1 of Flaveria bidentis. Lineage (NCBI taxonomy): Eukaryota > Viridiplantae > Streptophyta > Magnoliopsida > Asterales > Asteraceae > Flaveria > Flaveria bidentis. The sequence goes on from BJCM01076740.1 coordinate 12,433, forward strand.
CAGTTATAACCACTTTTGCAAATGAAGTTTCTATGAACACCACAATGACAAATTCAGCTGATACATTTGGGATGCCTTCAAATTCTAGCTCAGAGGCTTTTCAACTAGAAAAAAGACACTTCAAATGTAAAAGAAAATGATGGAGGTGGTGATAGTGATCAGGAATTTCTTGATGTTGATAACCACTCCATAGATGACAACATCAATGATGTCACACACTCATTGGATCAAGTCTCTCTTGATAAGTGTGATGATATGGGTGGGAGAAACATCAATGACATATCTATTTTTTTCTATTTTAGGTCTCACTCATCAACTTGCTGTGATCCCACAGCTAAGGATCCACAAGTCTCACCCCATCACAAACATCATTGGAGATATTGCCACATGGGTAAGAAAAAGAGGACAAACCCATTAAGCAAATTTTTTTCTTCACTCTTGTTTCCTATTCTAGATAGAGCCAAAGAAAATTGACGAGGCTCTGAAGGATGGAAGTTGGGTTCAAGCTATGCAACAAGAGTTGCTTCAATTCAAAAGACAACAAGCTTGGAACCATTGTCCTCTTCGTCATGGTAAGACTATTATTGGAACAAAATGGGTGCTTAGGAACAAGAAGGATGATAGAGGCATTGTTATCAAAAATAAAGCTAGACTGGTTGTTCAAGGATACACACAAGAAGAAAGGATTGACTACACTGATGTCTTTGCTCTTTTAGCAAGACTAGAAACTATTAGGATATTCCTGACATTTGTTGCATCCATGAACTTCAAGGTCTATCAACTTGATGTCAAGTGTGGTTTTCTTTATGGAGCGATTGATGAAGAGGTGTATGTCAAACAACCACCTGGTTTTGCAGATCCTCATCATCCTCATTATGTCTGCAAGCTTGACAAAGCTCTTTTTGGGCTACATCAAGCTCCTAGGAAGTGGTATGAGACTCTATCTCAGTATCTCTACAAATATAGATACAGAAGGGGTACTATAGATGCAACTCTCTTCATCAAAGGACAGGGAAATGACCTAATGCTAGTTCAAGTATATGTAGATGACATCATCTTTGGTTCAACTAATCCAAAGCTCTACAAGGACTTTGAGATGCTGATAAAGGACAGATTTGAAATGAGTGCCATGGGGGAACTCAATTTCTTTCTGGGAATTCAAGTGAAGCAAGTTGAAAATGGCATCTTCATAAGTCAGTCAAAGTATGTCACACCACGGGCCCAGGTAGGGTGGGACGTCACAGACTAGCAACAACATATGGCAGCGGAAACAAACCATTACAAGAGCTCAAAGGAGAGAATATCACATGGCATTAAAAGTTTTCAAAAGATACTAGGACTAGAACATATCCAGCTCCCAAATGAGTTATACAACCAACTTAGAAACAAATTGTATTTGCTTAACAGAAATGTAAAATTGTTCAAATTGTTCATTAAGTAAAATAAGCCAATGCCATGGTCACGGGGATAAGTCTAGGTCTTCACAACAGCTAGGATTTCTTCATAAATTACCCGAAACATGCTCAAAAAGAAACTTTTGTCAACTAAAAAGTTCGTGAATTCAAGTGCTTAAAGTTAAAAAAAACAAAAAGGACTTAACAAAATCCTCATTTTATAAAAAGAAAGGAATCATAGTTTCAACATCGAGGGAGAATCATAATCAACCCTGCACTCAGTCCGGTTGGCCTTTTCTAAAGTTGTGTTTAACCGGTTATTCCAGAAGGAAGATCTGAGCTCCAAACCAGTGTGCCATACATGCCCGGATGGTTCACCATAGTTTGTTAACAAAACCTGTCACATGCCACAAACGACCCCTCAGGATCTCAGTGGGGTACCCTTCCTATAACGGAAGCCACTGTGTGTGGGGGATTACCCAAATAGATCTATCCATATAAAACAAGCGGTTCACGAAAGAACTAATGACCATGATGTAAGTATCAGCAGGTAACCATAAATCCCACATACAATCACCAAGTAAAGCACAAATATAGTTCATAAATAACAGAGCATGTTTCACCCCAAAGCAGTAGTAAAAAAGGGATCACTAGAACTCACCTTAGGTGTTAAGCCAAAAATAACTCTTCGTGTGCCGGGAATGTCGCAAGTCTAGCACCCTAACATGAATATATTAATTGGTAAGCTAATGCTCTAAACTTATTTAAGGTGCAACCAGTTGGTCAAAGATTTAGTTGTCGGATAAGGCTTTGATTCCGTGAGGGTTTGTATAAAAAGTTTCCTTTTATGGAAAGTCATGGTTTCCCATATAATTTAGGATTTTACATCATTAAGTTAAGGATATAGGGTAAATATTATATTCTAGTTATTATTAGTCTCATAAGATTCGGTTATGAAGTTTGGTAAAACTTTATAGTTTAGTCCCTCAAGTTTCAAAATTGACAGTTTCCACCCTCAAGTTTGGTTTCTTACACTTTATGACAAATAAGACCAAAAATCAGGTTGCTAGACTAAAATTTGACTTATTATTGAGTAAGTGTTCCAAATTTTTAGAATATCGGTCCGTTTTAAAACCAATGCGTTTAATGTTCCCAGTTGCGGTAAAACCGGAGAGTTTTAACGGTTAATTAAGGATTTTCCTAAATTTGAGTCTTCCGAACCTCACGGTTGCCTTCCATGGTGCTACCTTTAGCATTACTCTGTCACCCACTTGAAACTCTAAAGGTTTCTGTCTCCTATCAGCGTACTTCTTCTATCGGTCTCTGGTTGCCCTTAGTCTTTCCTTAATTTTAAAAATCTTGTCAGTGGTCTCCAACATGATGTCGGGTCTCATTACTTGGCTATCACTGATATCATTCAAGCTCAATGGTGATCGGCATTTCCTGCCATATAGAGCCTCATACGGAGCTGCCTTGATACTTGCTTGGTTACTATTATTATAGGCGAATTCCACCAAAGGGAGCTGGTGTCCCAGTTTCCATCAGAGTCAATCACGCAAGCTCTTAGGTTGGCCGAGAATGTGTGTGCCTTGTTCTACTCCCCCAACTGTGGCTAGTTAACATTCTCGGGACACCAAGTTTTAAAAAGGTAAAACTTAAATTAACTAAAAGTCACTAAAATCACATAAAATCATAAATTGGAACAAATAGCAAAAGATGATTCCAAATTCACTAATAGAGTTAGATTTTTTCTATTATTAGTACTCATAAGACGGGTAATGATGCATGTAGATTAGGGTTAGAGTAACGACCTTGAGGTCAGTTGTCATAAAGTATGTTCAAGACATACTTAAGAGATTCAACATGACTGATTGTAAGATTGCTAAGACACCCATAGCAAGAAAGCACTCCTTTGGACCTCATCTTGAAGGGGAGTGTGTGGATGAAAACCTTTATGGGGCTATGATTGGGTCTCTTATGTATCTTATAGCTAGCAGTCCTGATATCATGTTTGCTACATATATTTGTGCAAGATATCAAGCCAACCCTAAGATGTCTCACCTTATTATTGTTAAAAGGATTCTAAGATACATCAAAGATGCTTTAACACTTGGTCTATGGTATCCTAAGAATTATGACTTCAATCAGTATGCTTATACAGATAGTGATTATGGTGCTTGCAACATGACTGCAAAGTCCATATCTGGGGATTGTCAGTTTCTGGGTGGAAGGGTTGTCTCATGGCAATGCTAGAAGCAATATTGTGTCTTTGCATCAACTACTGAAGCTGAATACATTGCTGCTACAAGTTGTTGTGCTCAAGTGCTACGGATTCAGAATCAGATGCTTGACTATGGATTAAAATTTAAGGTGACTCCCATTCACATAGCTAACGACATTGCTATCTCAATCATAGAGAACCTTGTACAGCACTCAAAGACCAAACACATCAACATCAGGTATCATTTAATTAGAGATAATTTGAAAAAAGGATTAATTAAACTAGTCAATGTCCACACAAATGAACAATATGCTGATCAGTTCACAAAGGATTTTGATGAACAAAAATTAAAATATCTTATATCAGCTTTTGGGATGATAAACTTTGAGTAGGTTTTTCTTAAAACTAGTTCTTATTATTTCTTAAAATCTATGTGTCCTATGTTATCTAGTTCATCACTTTCATAAGCTCTTGTTTTTCTTTGGATGAAAATCTTTTGAAGACTTCCCTTCGATTCTAAAAAAAATTTGATCCTTCGGAAGATATGCTTTTATTTTTTGAAGAAAATCATGCCTTCAAAACAAATAACTATCTAAGTAAGTTTACCTTCGGAAGAAATTTCTGAAATATCTTCCAAAGCTTAAAATTTGTCTCAGACACTTATATGTTTTCAAGGACCATTTTCATCCGAAGCAAATTAACTCTTAAAAGCTTTGCTCCTTTAAACAAAGCATTCAAGTTTTAATTCTCTTCTGAAGCAAATTTTTCAAAACTCTTAGGAAAATCTTCCGAAGTCATTTTAGCTTTAGAAGCTTTTTCATTAAAACTTCCGAAGATAATTTACCTTCGGAAGCTTTTTGACTTCCAAGAAAACTACTTTTTGAGCAAAAGCAAAATTACTTTTTCAGAGGTGGGACTGACATTTGAATTTCAAAGTTTATCCTTTTCCATTAACTTTGTCTTAAATCCTTTTCACATATAAACCCAATGGTTCCCCCTCTTTCTATCATCTTCTTCTTTCCTCCAAACCTAAACCCCAAATTTCTCTCTGAAATTAATTTTGTTCATCTTTCTTCAACCTTAAGCTTTCACAAAAATAGCTAACTTGAACCGCAGAAATGAACCAAATTTCTCCTTGTAATTACACAGGCAACATAACCAAGTTTCTCTGTTACAATCTAAGAAAGATCCATATTTCTCAGAGGTTTGTCGTTTCTTGACTCTATCCAACTAATTTACCTCCCTTACCATTGATCCTACACTTTATGAGGATTATCTTCTCGAATTTTGGAAGACCTGCCAAGAGGTTGTTATGGATGGGGAGAATGCACTATCTGCCACAGTGCAGAGGAGAATAGTCTTCATCACTCTGGCCATCATCAACACTCATCTTCAGTTGGATCATAAAGAAGGTGAGGTGTTCTTTCCCAAAGATTCTATCAACCACTCTTTTGAGCAGATAGGCTATGAAAGAGATTTCTCTATAAAGACCTTAGGAAAAGGAAGGTCTCATCCCAATGGAAATTCTTGCTCCATGTGGTTATCCACAGCTTGTCAAACAAGCATGGTGGATGGGACCAGATTCCTGAAGATCTCTCTTTCATTGTTCATGGGATGGTTCAGGGGGTCAAGTTCAGGTACTCTTAGTTTGTTTATACATAATTTATTTGCAAACTTGGACTCCTTAGAATACTATATGTTCCTTAGATATGTTCAACACATTCATAACTATGAACTCGACCTATAGTTAAGGGGAACAGGTAATATCCTTAAACTGGGACAGATGAAACCCGACATCTTTAAAATCTTGAAAAAGTCTACTGTTGGATTCTCTGGGGTAGAAACAGCCCTTGTCCCAAAAATATTAGAGCTCATTGCTCAAGGTTGAACCCAGACCTTCTACATCTCAACCACCTCAACAACCACAAATCACCCTCACCTATAAAAGAAAATACAAACGAACTCCTACTCAGACTATTTAGTCTATGTAGGTCCCCATATACTCACCCACATAGGAAGAAGTGGACACTGGAGCTCCTACTTCTCCTCAGGAGCAGACCACTCCTATTACTTCAATGATCAGTGCTAAGGTTCCTCATGCTCAGCCTGATAAGCTCACAAGACCAAATTTCTAAACCAATATTTCAGATTCATTGAGCTTGGATCTTAGGATTCACCTCGTTCAGATGTAGAAATCAAAATTAAGATAGGTGGGCGTGTGTGAATCAAAAAACAATGAGATGGATAATAATAATGTTATGATTTCATTGATGTTTATAAACAAATTACAATGAGAATCATAGATAGCTGGTGAAATCAAACCCACCCAGATGAGAGGATTTCTCCTTGGGTGGTGATTCACACCATGAGAAACACACACACAAAAAAGCCACACTTGCAAAAATGCACTAGTGGGTCTATTTATATTATTTTTACAACATGACCTAATTTTGACTTTTCTAATTGTCTTGATCTTGACTTTGTTAAGTTGAATTGTCTTGAATTACTAATTTTCTTGTAATTAACTTGGTCTCTGAACTTGTACAATGAGATCTTCAGTTGGCTGTAATTATTATTTGGTTAGCTTCAGTTTATTCCATTGTTGAATCCCAACAAAAATGCCTTAAGCCTTCACTCTGAGTCTCAACACTCAACTGAACAACCTTCAGGGGACAGTTACTATCCCCAGCCTTTGGACTTAAACCAACAAATCCCAAACCTAAACTTTTGTACCGATGAAGATTTAGGTTTAAGTGAGTACCATGAGTCTCTCTTCTTTTCCCCTACTCAAAGAGAGATGAGTGCTCATAAATCTCCTACATCTAGCCCATATTAGTCACCCACTACTGAGGTGGACACTTCTGAACATGTTCAGGATGTCTATATGGAAGAGGCTCTCACTCTTACAAGTGATTCCATCATTAAGACTTCAACCATGGTAACTTAGCCTATTGACACCTCAACTGAGACTGCCACTAAGCAGAGGAAATCCAGCAGCCAAGAACCTAAAGCTGGTGATCAGAGAGAGGACTCTTGTCCAATCATCTCATCCCCTAATGATTCTTCTGATGAAGATCAGGGGAATTTGAGACTAAAGGTGCAAAAACTATCCAAAACATGCACCTATTTAGTCTCCAAGGTCAGTCATCTTAAATCTCAAGTGACTACCTTGCAAAATAGGGTCAATGATCAACAACTTGAGATTTCTTATCTCAGGGAAAAACTAGCTGGGAGACCTTTAAGAGGAGCTCAACTAGGAACACAAGAACTTGTGAGTGTGATTGACCTAACTCCTAGCTCACCTATGCAAGAGGGTGATGCTACCAAAAAGGGGGAGAAAGTCATAACAGTCACAGAACCTGGGTGATGCTACCAAAAAGGGGAGAAAGTCATAACAGTCATAAAACCTGGGAGTTCTTCATAGAGTATGGACATTGAGGACTCCCCATCCTCACTTGCAATTATGCATACTCAGCAACTTCCTCAAGTTCATATTGATGTGGACTCTATAGACTCCTACATACAGAGTCTGTTTGAGGAAGGAATACCAAGGGCTATGTCATCTCCACCAACTTCAAATCACATAATTAGGTGGAGGTATGATAAAAGCAGAAGAGCCCTTGAACTTCAATTTTTAGACCTTGAACTTCTATGAAAGTCTAGATCTAGTCAACATGTCACTTGTCAACTAAAACCAATCAAGACAAGCTGATAGGCTGGCTCAAAGAATCCAAGACAGGATCACTACAGAGTTCAGCTTCAAAAGGAGACTAAGGCAATGAGACAATGTCATCGGTCAACTGGATGTTGAGGTTGACCCTAAGAATAGTTTCATAGGGGAAACCTTGACTGAAGGCCCAATGACAGAATCTGAGATCCCTGTCACATCATTATCAACTACTGCATAGATTCATACCCTTTTTGAGACACCTGCTGGTGAAGGTGGATCTCAACCTCTTTCTGGCCAGAGCTTGGAGGCTACACCAAGCAAGGAAGGCAAAAGCTCTCTCCACCCTAAGTCACAAAGGTCTATGACTGACAAAGGGAAAAGAAAGATAACTTCCGATGAGATGGAGGAGGAGGAGAGAGAGAGGAAAAGGAAGCTGAGGGGAGAATGTTCTTCTACTAGGTCTACAAGACTCATGGAAACTGCTATCAAGAGGAGAGAGAGAGGAAAAGGAAGTGTGGTACCCTTCCTATTCATCACGAAAAGACCCCATAGAGTCTATCCATTTATACAAGTTAGTTTAAGTTCCCCAAATGATTATTAGTCCAATGGGTCGTTTTTAGGGATTTTGGCAAAATTTATTGTTTAGTGCTCAAAGTTTATGGGACATACAGGTATTTGGAGTTAAGTAACTCATTTTATATAAGTTAACTCCCAATTTTTTAGAATTTAAGCTCGGTTTGGAATTCTTATGTTTCGTGTTACCGGTTATAGTAAAACCGAAGGTTTTTAGCATTTTAGTATTAACTTACTATATTTTGAGTCTTAAGCCTCTCAATATCATTTTAAGGACTTTTCATAAGTTTAAAATCTATTGAGAATGTATTTTAAGCCTCTTTTATTTGAAAGTCTCATTTTTATGTTTAACCCGTTATAACGCGTTTTACCTGAAAATGACCCTTTGGAAACTTGTTTGCGCAAATTTTCAACACCTTTAAATCTTATAACACCTACCTTACTGAAATAACATGGTTTCCATGGATTTTGGTTTTTATACCATTATTTCGAGCATTCTCCTCAAAACGTCACCCGGTTAATACCCGTTTTTGGTTAAAAGTCCCCTTTTAATTGTCTGTTGACCATTAAATTTAGAAATCCAATCCAAAACACATTGTTAACCCTTTTTAAGCCTGGAATTATTTTCAAGATGATTAAAATCCAAGTTTTCTTACTTTTAATTTGTTTTACCATTTTTAGGGTCCCCAAATATGTCCATAATGCTTACAATCCCTAATTTTATAAATTTTCAGTCATTGACATCTCATCATACACCCAATATCATCCAAAACTTACTGAAATAATGAACCTAACTCACGCTTTCAACATATAACCCAAGAACAAGTTGAAAAATGGCAATTTCACCATTTTCACCCATTACACATGTGTAAAATGTTATAACTCATGTTTAAACATTACCAAAATCTTATGTAACTTTAAAAGAAGGTTATTAGGAGGTTACAAAACTATTTTGAGCACATAACATTCTTAGCGTCAGAGGGTTACAAGATATGAAAGTTAGATGGTGTAACAACACCCAAAAAGAGGGTTTTCATGGTGTAAATCGAGTTACACCCATAGAATGACCAATATAACATGTGAGGTACCTTTAGTTAAAGCTTCTCAAGAACAAGATTATGGCAGAAAGATTCTGTATCAACAAAGAAAGTGAGCTTTTTGGTGGATAAATGAAGGAATAACACATGATGTACATGGTTCGGGTAAGATGAAGCTTACTCATTGTATGTTTCATGATTTGGATAGTGTAGAGGGACACAATGATCTAGAAATCTTCAAACAAGGCTGGAGAAGTCTAACCCACAAGAACCGGGCACCCAAAGTTCATGAAATAGTGCCTCCTTGTTTGTTTGAAGTTTGGCCGAGGGTGGTATGATGTTGTTCGTCGATAATATGGCTAGAAATAGAGAGATTTTCAGTGGTTTGTGTGTGTGTTTCAGCTGGATAAAAAATGAGAGGAAGAGGGAGAGAATGAGTGTGTGTGTTTGTGTGTGGTTTACATGTATGGGGAATAAAGGAGAGGTGTTGTGTGTAAGTGGGTTTGTAGGATTTCTAGGGGAGAAGATGGTTGGTGGATGGGGCGGCTGAGTTTGGGTTATAGTAGGAGTTGTTTTAATTTAAATTTTAAAAGTAAATGATATTATGTAGTGTTATTTTTTAGTGTAGTGTTTTTTATGGTAGATTCTAGTTTTGAAAGTTTCTAAGTGTATTACATATATGTTTATTTGAACCGTGAATCTGTATTCATATGTACACACATAATTAATTTGTTTTATTTTGAAAGTTTCAAGATCGGTGCATATAGAATTCATTCATATTTATCGATTTAAGAGGTTGCTCAAGTTAGAAGTCACGACCAGATGTACTGCGGCCGGATGATTTGCTCCTCCGCAATACCAAATGCGGATGACTCAAGGTGGAAATGCGGATGATGATTCGACATCCACATTATCAAATGTGGTGAAAACATCAAATGTTGGTTTGGCCATCTACATTTCTAAAATCGCTTAGTTATTTCTAAACTAAGGCAAGTCATAATGGGATCTCCTAAGGAAATAATACCCGAAGTCAGTTAACTTGGATAAGATAAACTAATAATAATAATAATAATACTTGAGATTTAAAGTTGGAATTATGACCTAGGGGTCGGTTGTTACATTCTCCCACTATTATGGAAATTTTGTCCCGAAATTTTAGCTTCGATTAGGATTTAGAAAGGGTGGGTTTGAAGTGGTGAGGATAACTCTTTCTCATCTCATCTTCTCGCTCCCAAGTGAATTTAGGTCCTCGCCTAGAATTCCATCTTAGCTTGACCTAGGGTATGCAGCTTCGTTTGAGTTTCTTGACCAGCCCATCTGTGATTTCTATAGGCCCTTCCACAAGTTCAGCTTGTCATTAATCCTAGCTTCCTTCAATGGTAACACCATGGTCTTGTCTATCAGATATTTCTTCAAGTTTAACACATGAAAGGTGTCATGTATGTAACTTAACTCCTAAGGTAGATTTAGTTTATATGCCACGGGGCCAATCCTTGCTAGTATCTCAAATGGTCCACTGTACCTCGGGCTTAACATTCCTTTCTTTTCAAACCTCATAGTTCCTTTCCATGGTGTTACTTTTAGCATTACCCTGTCACGCGCTTGAAATTCTAAAGGTTTAAATCTTATGTTATTGTATTTCTTTTGACGATCTGTAGTTGCTCTTAAACGCTCCTTGATTTTAAATATCTTGTTGGTGGTCTCTCAGACGATATCAGGTCTGTTGGGAATTCAACCTTTGAAGAAATTGAAGATTTCAAGTATTATTGAAGTTGAAGAATTGAAGAATAAAAGCAACAAAAATACTACCCTAAGGTTTATTTTGTAATTATTGTAAATGCTAAATTAGTATAAATATTAACATATATCATCATTGTAAAGGGTAAATGGTTCTCCACAAAATATGTGGAAATTAGTTCAATCAACTACAATATCATATCATCATCCTTCATGGATGATGATTTCAACATCAAATCAATAAACATCAAGCATTAAACACTTTTATTTTTATCATTATTATATTTTAGCATTGAATAATTTTTTGTTATTATCAATTTGAATCCTAACATCTAAGCTCAACGATCCTGTTCATTACATGAACACACAATTGGTATCAGAGCCGGAGTTGATGGATTCATATTAATTTTGATGAGATTTCATGGTTAGATTGCTAAAGTTATTGAAGATCAAAAGAAAACTTGGAGAAAAAGTTAGTGTGTTCTTCATGCAATGATTTGGATTCATCAATATAATTCTATAATAGCAATTTCATCAATAATCAAATCAACAATACAAGATCCGATGCAGATCTTGCAAGAAAGTAAATGAGAGGAGGCTGCCAACTAGGGTTGCTATCTATTGGAAGGGGCTGCCGTATAAAGTTGCTTGCGAATGAGAATGTGGCTTCCGATTAGAGCTTCTTGCGAATTAGAGTAGCCTAATTAGGGTTTGCAAAAGAAAGGGAAGGGGAAGCCGTAGGTTGACTTACTCGGCCAAAGTAGGGTTGGCAAACTAGGGTTGTGAATGAGTTCAAGGAATATGGCTCATGAACACAATTGGGTTTGTTATTTGGGCTCCATCATTAAACAAAAACAACAGTTGAACTTGGGCTCAAGTGTTGAAGATTGGGCTTATGATCAATAAAACAAAATAAGGGTTCGTATTCGGCCTCTCATCGACAAAAACAATGTGACATCAAGTTACAAAATATAGTTGTACCAAAGTTTTGAAGACCTTGCTTCCACATCAACAACAAAATTCTTAGCTATGAACAACTATTCAACAGAATCAACATCAAGCTTCGTTTCACATCGGAAATCTACAATTTAGGGGGAGTATTGTTGGGAATTCTACCTTTGAAGAAATTGAAGATTTCCAATATTATTAAATTTGAAGACTTGAAGAACAAAAGCAACTAAAATATTAGTCTAAGGTTTATTTTCTAATTATTGTAAATGCTAAATTAGTAAAATATTAACATATATCATCATTGTAAAGTGTGAATGGTTCTCCACAATATATATGGAAATTAGTTCCATCACCTACAACATCATATTATCATCCTTCATGGATGATGATTTCAACATCAAATCAATAAACATCAAGCATTAAACATTTTTGTTTTCATCATTATTATCTTTTAGCATTGAATCATCAAGTTTTGTTATTATCAATTTGAATCCTAAAATCCAAGCTCAACGATCCCGTTCATAACGGGAACACACAGGGTCCCATTACGTGGCTATCACCGATCTTATTCCAACTCAATGGTGATCGGTATTTGCTACGATATAAGGCCTCACTTTAACTATCAGTTTGTGGGTGGTATGAAGTGCTTAAATCCAGACGGGTTCCTAAAGCCTGTTGGAGTGATTTCCAGAAACGAGAAGTGAAGCAGCTATCACGGTCGGATGTTGATACATTTATGTACCTAGTATATGTGGTTAAAGTAAAAGTATGTCATGTCTTACACATATGTAATCAATGAGTTGAATGAAATATAATATGTGGTTCATTCTTATAATGTTTAATAATTCATTGTATTATAGTGTGTTGAAGTATAATGAACTTACTATATAGGTTTGAGGTTGTTGCGCATAATTCTTAGTCAATAATGATTGAGAAATGTGCTCAAACTTAGTCGTATAAGTCTTCATGCGAATGGACCATGCTAATGGACCATACGCGTGAATATCTCATGCTAATGGACCAATCGCACGACTGAACCAGGAGACTGGATCAGTCGCACGATTGAGACATAAGATTGACTCAGTCGCACGACTGAACCTTTAGTCGTGCGTATGGATCAATCGCATGATTTAGTCGCACGCCTGAACTATGCTAACAGTTCAATCGTATGATTGGAAACCACCTAATTCATGGAAAAAAGTGACACTTGAAGAATTTCGACACATACTCATAACCTAGCCGTCCAGAGCGTCGAGAAACCCTACTCCAAGTTCATAGTTCGTTCCTGATCGATTTCTAATCAATTATTTGAGGTCTCAAAGTTTACGTTTTTCGTCTTACGGCAGATTAGGGTTCATGAAAAATCGTATATTTGTGTTCAAGTGTCAAAAACCTTTGAATTTTAAAAAATAGCAGCCTTCAGTCACATGATTGGCTCAATCGCATGACTGAATTCAATCACACACCCATTTGCATGATTGAACTCAGTCGTTCATCCATTCGTATGAATGAACATCTTCGTTCGCTTGCCTCCAATCGCACACTCCATACGTACCACTGAATCCAATCGCACAATTGAATTCATTCGCACATTTCAATCGCATACCTCATCCGCACGACTGAGTCATCCGTATTGGTTATCTGCATTTGTCCAATCGCACGATTTACTCATCCCCATTTGTCCAATCGCACGATTGACTCTTCCGCATTGTCCATTCACATGAGTGAATCAGCTTAGTTCTAAAGTCCAAAGTTTAACGAAATGGATGATTAGTTCTCTGCGTTTATTGTCGGTAAGGGCTCACGCATCCAGAACCTCCTGCTTCTCGAAAATTAAATTGGGAATCATAATAAACCACCTAAAGTTATAATGTTAGATGATTACCCACAATGGAAACAGAGGTTTGAGATCTATATGAATGGAGTTGATCCCAATATGTAGGAATCTATTGAGACAGGTTATAGTATGTCAGTTGGTGCTGATGGTGTTAAATTAACTTTGGGAGGTATGACTGACAACCAGAAAGCAAAGTACAATGCTGAAAAGAAGGTGTATACCCTATTAACTCAGTCAATACCAAAAGACATATTCCATCAGTTCTTTGTGAACAAACAGGCAAAGAAGTTATGCGAAGCTTTGGAGAAAAGATACAATGGGAATGCAACGTTGAAAGCTTTGAAGGCAAAAGCTCTGAAGAAGGAGTTTGATAACTTCTCTTAGATGGGAAAAGTAAGCTTGGATGATGTTATAGACAGGTTCTACCATCTAATGTGTGAGTTGCACACTCATGGGGTAACAACGTCCATGGAAGATAAGGTTTCAAGTTTTGCAGATGGTTTGCCAAAAAAATTGGACTCGTTTTTGTCGAATCTGAGACAGAACGATATATTGTAAAAGTTGGTTGTAAATGACTTCATATTGAAGTTAAGAGAGGAAGAACTGAGGATGAAATACAAGTCTCAGAAAGGATCCTATGACCAGAATCCTAAACTTTATAACTCATCTCCCACTTCAACTAGTTCAGGAGCACCTCTTCAAACAGTGTTTGTGTCTAGTTCAGCCACTCCTTCTCAAACCCCAGCTTCAGGATCTGAATATAATGTGCCTGAAGCAAAATAAAAGGAAAAATGATAGTAAAACTAGTATGCTACGGAGTTAACACAGAGAAAGTAGACCTAGAAGTTGCTTGACCATTATATGATGTGTCGGTAGATTCAACACAATAAATGATTAGACCACATTGGTGATATAAATTAAAATTAAGTTGTTCAACTTGCTGTGGGTTCCCATCTTATCCCTGGTTAACACAATCAACACATTTCCAATAAGGAGTGATGCGCAAATAAACGACATAAATGTGTGCGAATGACCACAAAAAGAGCAAAGCACAAGAAAAATTGATAAGCGCAATCAAGCTAATAACAAATTTTGTTCATGCATTATGTGCAAAAAGAAAAAAATATATGCTCTAACAAGAATATAGGCTGTCTGCCTCTCTGTTATGCGGTGGCACTGACCTGAGGATAAGCAAAACCTAAATATTCTAGAATTCATTGTTGTTTGCGCCTCTTTGCTGTGCGGTGGCACTGACATGAGGCTTGGCATCTCTTTGAAAGCTCTTAGAATACTTTCTTCTTGTCAAAATACCTGTAGACCACTCAAAAATCTCCTGAGGAATGTTGATTAGCATATAAGTGTGGGATCCACAAATGTTTGTTGAAATAATTAAACCTAACTCATCACCAATCTATGTCAAAAATCTATGTATCGATTTAAGAGGACAAATATACTGACAGTCATCATGGCTGCAATACTTGATAGTCCAAATCAGTGTGTGCATCTTATAGCTCTAGAATGATTTCCTAAACTTGCTAATGACCCTTGATGAAAACAAGAATCTAGCACCAAAGGTTTTGGTAAAATGTCCCAAATGAATTTGATATACCTGTATGATTCCATAATTTGAAGTTTTGCTTTATGAGGAAGAAAAATCTGTTAGATACTTGTCTTAAGATTTCAATCTACCTCAAATCAAAAATAAAAAAATATGTCTTAGTTTTGTTTTTAAATTTCTAGTTGTTTTTATATATTTATTCTTAGTTGTTTGATAGGTACACGTTAGACTATCCATCTGCAATCAATCTATAAATCACTCACTAAAATGGGTCACGTCTGAGGTGACCAATCGGTTCTTTAAGTTAAAAGAATCATGCCTGAGGTGATCAACAGGTTTTTCATATTTAAAAGTTCATGTCTAAGATGATCATCGGTCATGAAGTCTTATCAATAGTCAAAATCTTAAGTATTTGAAAGTGCATAAGGTCAAACTCATAAGTATGAGCCATTTGCATGACTGGACCATTAGTATGGACCAGTCGTACGTTTGCATCATACGTATGAGCCAACTGCACGATTGAACAATACGTATGGACAAGACGTACGATTGGACCATAAGCATGGGTCAATCCATGCGATTGTATCACCAAAATGGACCAATCGCACGAATAGATGTGCCCGACTGAGTTGTCTCACGACTGAAAGCCAGTCGCACGAATGAAGTGTGCGAATAGGCGCAAACGCACGACTGAAGGTAATCCTAGTATAAATAGTGGGGAGTCGGTCGCATGCACTCACCAACCCTAAATCCCTCGCTAGTTGTACGAAAGCAATTACACTTTGCCAAAATTTCGTTTGAGCATTCATCACCTGATCTTGTTGATACTAATGATTATTACTTGCATATAAAGGTAATGTGCAAAGATACCGACATAAATGTTCCATTAAATCAAGCCAAAATGTTCGAAATTGTATCAAAACAAGAACCGAGACTAAATTGTCAAAATAAACCACTAAATTGGACTAAACTGTTAACTTAAAGAGTATTAGGTTTTATTTTGAGTGTTTGCGA
>BJCM01076745.1:0-18835 GCA_018326385.1 Flaveria bidentis
AAATTTTAAAATAAAACTATAACAACATTATTTATCAAACTTTCGTCTTTCCAAAAACTTTTGCTTTAAACAATTATTTTTTTAAACACTTCAATAATTTTTAAAATATTTGTTTTTACACAATGTTATTTTTTAAGTTATCTATATTAAAAAAACGTCATATTACATAAAACTTAGCTTTTAATAAAATTATATTTTCTAATTAAAAACATGTTTTTTTAATTTTTCAAAAAATCAGGTTTATTATTTAAAAAATATAATTAGTATTTAATGTCATCATTAAATGGTTGATTTCCTTAGATTACGGCATGTGGCAAAACGGGCATAAGAAAACGACATGCGACAAAATTTATTTTGTTTTATTAAAGAAGATTTATGTTTATATACTCTAATATATTATGAATACAAAATAAAAATATATCTTTAACAATTTAAATGACCAATTAAAATTATTTTCATTTAAAATAAACCTAATATGACGTAATACAATAAAACTAAAAACATATGTTTGGTCAAATATTTTACAAGTAACTTATAAATGCATTCTTCTATTGTGTAATACTAAAAAAAATAATTCAATTCATTTCTCCAGTTTCTTAAATAAAATTTATTTAATATTTTAAGTTGTTTCATTTAAACTAATAAACTAGTATATACAATATATTAAAAGAAAATACTGGCAAATTGATCACAAGTGGATGAAGTGGTTGTAAAGCTCCAATAAAATATAATCAACTAACGTTATAGGCTTATAGCCATGTTCATTGCACGCCTAATTTGCGTCTAACTTGATCAAACAACTAAACTCGATCTGTCACATTCTGTTTTTGTTTATAAAATATATACTTTTTAATATAATAGCTTATTCTTCAAAATTGACATGCATGAGGTTGTGCAAAAAAACACTATTGTTTTCTCTTATTTTCAAAATACATAGTTTCTAATTCATATAAATTCTATCTCTGTTTATGTTTTTATAATATATACTTTTTAATATAATAATTTATTTTTCAAAGTTGTCATGCATGAGGTTGTGCAAAAAAATAAAACACTATTGTTTTCTCTTATTTTCAAAATACATAGTTTCTAATTCATATAAATTCTATCTCTGTTTATGTTTTTATAATATATACTTTTTAATATAATAATTTATTTTTCAAAGTTGTCATGCATGAGGTTGTGCAAAAAAATAAAACACTATTGTTTTCTCTTATTTTCAAAATACATAGTTTCTAATTCATATAAATTCTATCTCTGTTTATGTTTTTATAATATATACTTTTTAATATAATAATTTATTTTTCAAAGTTGTCATGCATGAGGTTGTGCAAAAAAATAAAACACTATTGTTTTCTCTTATTTTCAAATTACATAGTTATTTAATTCATATAATTTATTTAATACATTATTTGACCTATATATATTTAATCTATGTAAATAACATCCTTAAATGATATTTTAATGGTAAGACGTCTTAGAAGGATCAATGTTCAAATCTTACAAGACATACTTATATAGATTAATAGAAATAATTAAGAGTTGTTCTAAAAAAAGAAACTTTATTGTCTTTGATTTAAGATAACTATGTTAGATAAGTTTATGTGAAAATTTAATTTTTATAGAGTGAATCTATGTTTCCAAATCAAATACTGCTATTAAGTAATGTACTTCTTAGAACTATGAATATAAATAGTTTAGATTTATATTTTATGTAAAAGCTATCATCAACGTTTACCTTTTTGTATGTTAACTAGTAAAAAGAAAAAGCTACCAATGATTTTAATTGCTATTCATCCATAGGATAAACTCCATGTACATTGAATAATTTCATGAAAAAGTAAAATATATTTAGCCTTGAAATTACATAATATTACTGTTATCATATATACCTCACATGGTAATTATAATTATAATATCCACACAAAAGCTGTCAACCCAGGCCACCTTCCCACCCTCTAAAAGATGGAAAATAACCTACCTACCTCCAAAGGAAGGAAAAAAATCAACATTTTTTTCAAGTTATAATAAAAGAAATACTTATATTATCTCGTTTTTTTAAATCTTATATCTTAAACAAATGGTTAAAAAACAATTGCGGAACCATAGTTTTTAATATTCAAAGAGTCATATAGACATATTATCATAAGATTCTGTTCTCTGCAAATGAAAACTAACATGCATGTTCATATCGTATTTTGCTTAAAAACAGTTTTTCTATAGAAAACCTACAAATTGCAAAGAAGAAAGAGGAGTAAAAAAGTAAAAATCATGTGATCGAAGAAATGAGGCAGCTTACCAAGGATGAGGAAGAGCAAAGGGAAGTTTGCAAGAATATGGAACAAACCGGCCCCGAAGATCCCCGGTCCGATAAGGCTGAAGAATTTATCCGATCCATCAGAAATATAGCTTTGACCGATCGACATCAAGTACTGATACACCACGATCAAGAACAATCTTCCCCATAGACCACTTGTGCATGGCATGAACCCATATTGAGGCTCACATGTCACTGTTGCACCATCTGATTTCCCAAAAAATCCCATCAAGATCGCGAAGAACATAATCAAGATCCCATTTTGAATGTATATTTTCATCGTTTTCTTTCTTTTATAATGTTTAAAAGCTAGAAAACTCGCGAATGATGATATTGATGTGGTTTAAAGAATATTTGTGAAGATGATGGTGAAGACTTCGGGTACAGAAGGAAGAAGAAGGTGGTTAATTAGATTGAAGTGAAGATGATGATGAAGACTTTGGGCGTTTTAAATTTAAATCTTGGGGGCATTTAAGTAGTGGATTTGTTTTTAAAAAACCACGATGGTTGACTTAAATAACACCAAGTTGTGTCATTGACTGATTAACAAGCTTTCATTGAATGATTGTATAACGTACTCGTGGAGTTTATAATCCAATGACAAGAAAATCTATGTTTTATTTAGTTGATATCGGTAAAAAGTAAGTATCAAATTTTATTAATTTTATATAAAGAAGAGAAATTTTATAATCATGTTTTATGCTATTTTTTAAAACTAAAAAGATTCAAATAATGGTGATCAATCAGCCCGGCCTGTTTTTTTTTAATCTGCATTTAAATCGATATACTCATTTAGGCAAGATTGTCAATCCACTCCAACCATCGTTTTAACTAACACCTCTAAGATTAGAGAAAGTTTGAAATAAAAAGTAATTTAAAATTAAAAAGTCTGAAAACTAATCTCAATCATCCACATTTTTAATTAATCCACATTTTTAATTAATCCACATTTTTAATTAATCCATATTTTTAATTAATGGTTGATATCAAATTGTAGGGGAAAGTTTGTTATAAATATATTTAAAAAATAATTATTTTTGTTGACTGTTTCCAAGTTTCTTTATTTTTTTAAACTTACTTTTTAAAAAATTCACAACTTTTATATATGATATTATTTTTTTTATAAAAATTACACCATAAAAATAAACTTTTTTATCTATAAAATGAGTACAATATTGTTATATAAAAAAGATTAAAAATTGACGTTTTTAATCTCATATCTCATTATTGTGTATTTAATGCAGTTTATTTTGTATTTTTGTTGGTTCTCGTGTCAATTTTACATACTATTTTGTTTTTTTTCTAAAATGATAAATTTTAAAAATTCTAATGATGGAATGGCATTGTTGTGTATTTTTAATATGTAAAATTCAATAATAAATTAACAACTAATTAATCTAATACATAAAAAATAATGACAAAATAACACAATATCTCATTGTGTCTTTTTATCGTCATTGTGATATCTTGAATAAATGAGTTTTGAAAAATACATTGTTGAAATAAAATCATTGTGTATTTATAATGGTAAAACACAATAAATAATAACAAGTTTATATAATTTATTAAAAACAATAACGAAAATAACACATTGTGTTATTTTTAACACTATGAGTTTTGAAATCTAGAATGGTGAAAGCAAAACATTGTATCTTCTAATTATAAAACATAATGATAGATAACATGTTTATAATCTATAAAAACAATAACAAAATAACAGAAAATAATCTTAAACGTAAAATACAATGATTAATACACCTAACAAATGATGTAAAATATATGACACAATGAACTGATATTTGACACGATAAACATATAAGACATAATGAGCTGACGTATTTGACATAATGACCAAAATACTTTTCTCTTTTAAAACAATAAAAACATACATGTCAAGTTCACCATTTTTTAGGCTTTTAAGATTAATTTTTTTAAGTACAACACTACCGCTAATATTATGCCAATAAATGAACATATTAACTATAATGTTTTCCTTATATTTAATATTTAATTTTGAATTCACAACCACTTAATTGAAGCATACATTATTTAACATTCAAGCTAATTTTTTTTTAAAAAAAATTCATCATCGGTTATTTAGTATTACGTGATATTTAGAAATAAAATAAACATCGCCGTTTGGACATTAGGAAAATTCAAAAGTTTGCGTGGAATGTTACAAGATTAATTCCAAGTTGGTGTGAGCAGGTAGGCTGACAACGTGATCAAACACGGCTGCTAATAGTTGGTACTTATTATTATTTCATTACTTTTACTCTTATGAGTTATGACTATTTTAATACCTACTATTTTAATATATACTATCATTATCAAGGATCCGATGAATATTTGTAGCTACGCATGCACTTCTTCCCAAACAGTAACATATTGAATAATATCGTCATAAATCTTTCTAGATTCATGGGATATGTGTATATGTAATAGTATGTTGCGGAGCACGTGTGTTTCGTGTGTTTGCTCAAATAATTAAATAGTGTGTTACGGCTAAAAACTTTTTGGTTTACTACGTCATAACAACAAACTGATCATCCTCAACATCATCATCGTCAACCGGATGAAGCCCAACCATATCAGATGACACATCAAAAGAACCGTTATTGTGGTGCTCAGAACCGGCTTTCGGTTGCGGCTGCTTACAATATATGACGGCCATGCAAAAGCAACCAAAATGACTCTGGTCGTACCATCACTACCCACAAAATCAAAAACAGACACAAGAACACACCGAACATAACCACCCTCATCTCAGATGATCTACGGGTTATCATCATCAACATCTCTAAATCTACAATAATAATGTGGCAAATCACAGTCGGTCTCCGGTTAGTACTCATCATCATCGACATCATCGCTTAAAAATAACTGTTCATTCACGCATAGGTTAACATAAAGATAACTGGCACCACCACCACCATCACCAATGCCACCATCGACGGTCCAAAATAGACACAGTTTTCAAACTGCCGTAAACACCATTGCAACCGCCAGACGTAAAGTGGTGGAGAGCCATTGCCTATGACAATAGCGAAGGGCAGACACACACAAATGGGCCAAACGGCCGTACATCGACGACAACAACACCGGCGATAAAGGCAAAGAGCATCAGCCATAAAAGGACAGGTGGTGCAAAAGAGAGCTCTACCATAAACATCATAGACAAAGCACACCGCACGGTTGGCGATGGCGGGGGTGGCGAGGCTGTCATCGCTACAAATGCACATTTCGTTATTAGGATTAGAAGAGGAAACTATATTTTAATTTTCGAAAATGATTATCCAAATCAATATACTCGTGAGTCTTAGATGGGTATAAATTTAAGTGGGTTAACTTTAATGTCCTTAATGATTATTACACTACAAGAAAAATAATTCAATGCAACTTCGGTTAAAAGTTGCATTAAGTCCTGAAAAGGGTGCAATAGACCTAATGCAACTTTTTATGAAAGGCTTCATTAGGTGAACTTGCATTAGATCTAATGTAACTTTTTTATTAGATAATACAACCATTTTTAAAAGGGTTGCTTTTAATATTCACATGCAACTTTTTTCAAATGCAACTTTTTTGAATGCTAATACAACTTTTTTTCAAATGCAACTTTTTTGCATGCTAATACAACTTTTTTTTTCAAATGCAACTTTTTTGCATGCTAATGCAACTTTCTTAACACACAAATGCAACCTTTGCTAGACTATAATGCAACATTTTACATATCAAATGCAACACTTTTTAAGAATTTAGCTACAATAAATGCTACCTTCTTTACATACAAATGTAACTTTGTAGTTCATTGTTTGAAATACTAAGATTTCTATTAATATGCAAGTATCTTAATTACACCAACGTAATAATAACTTACAAATAATATATACTTGTTTATCGTAATTTAACATATGTCTAAGCTTAAAATAATAAATGTAATCAAAATAAGTTTGTAAATTACAATTAACAAATACCACCTACTCATCTCTAAAATCTTGAAGTATTCCAGCAAATAGCTTTTCCATAATATTCCGCATTCTAACTTCAAAGTTCGCTCGTTAGTCGTCAAAATGTTTTTGCATACCTTCTAGTTGAGCTTTCTTCCTTTGATGGTCCTCTTCAATTTCTTTTTCCATTCAAGCAACTATGTTTTTTCAACTTCAAGGTTTGCTTTGAATGATTCCATAAGCCACCCCCTCGACATCATATATGGTTCATTACCACTATCCATTTTCCACTTTTTCAACATTTTTTAGTTACACCTTTGCCATAAAGTCAAAGGTAACCATCATGCTCCTTGTTCATTACAACCATAAAAGAATCAACCAAAACACTTCCATCTTCTGAAGGTTTGTAAGCTTTATTTGTTCCTTGAACATACAATAAAAAAATATTATAAAAATACAACATTAAATAACCCAACCATCAAGTTGCTTGTTGAAACATATTTTAGTAACAACTTAATGATGGAGTTTAATGAAGCTAAACATCTAATAAACAAAAAGAGTTATGCAAATGATTTACTCAAGTAACTCAAATCTAAGATGTAATATTGGATTTTTATTAGGAACGAACAACGAGGTAGACTTATCTTTTTCTACAAGTAGTTAAGGTTTGTAAATATGCAAATATGAAGTTTATATATACATAAGAGTTTATAAATATGCAAGTATATAGTTATACTTCATATAGGTTTAAAAATATTCAAAATATGTAGTTAATCAACTAATGATAAGAAATTTTTGATAGTGATAATTTATATATAGATGCACCTTCTAAGATTATTGTTAAAAATACATGCACCTGCTAATTAAAACTTAAAGTAATCAAGAAAGCGAAAGGTACTAGCTAATCCTACTCACCACAACTAATACCAAAGAAAAACTGTTAGGGACTTAATGTAATTGATGGCATAAGTTGCTTACAATAACTACTACAACAACTAGAAGATTAGATGTTATATAACCGATTGACTTTTAGTCAAACAAGTATGTTGTAGACCTATGATGCATAACCATTGCTTATTTAGTTGCAGCTGATGTATCACTTGTTGAAGCAAACTTTGAGTTACTACACATATAGAAATTTTAGAGCTGAAATCAGAAGGTCAAACTATGAAATCTACTTTGTAAATTATTTCATCAAACAAAAAAGTCAAACTATTGTACTTTGAATAAGCAATGCCTTATCAAATTCATATGACAAATTCTTAAACCGACATTTATATAATTTATATGACTGTCAAATACTCTTTAAAATCCAACTTTTAACAGCATGAGGTACATATTTTTCCTTTAAAATTGTTAGAATTTAGTTAAAAATAGCATATAACAAATAAAAAAACAAAACTACTTATAATATTATCAAAACATACTCTCATATTTTATCTTTATGTGTCAATCTAGAAGGATTCTTGTTTATTACCTTAAAATTAGTTGTGTTTATCTTCTTTTTCTTAGTTTTTTTATTTCTACCAAACTTGTCAATGACTTTGTAATGTTTTAAATTCGCAAACACGTAGTCTTTTTTGGGTTTCTTAAACCCCTATAATAACGGATGGCAATGAAACAAGCATTGGTAATTACAGTCCCATACCTATAGGGTACACATTAACCCACTTTTAAAACTCTACAACGAATACACACACGTTATAGTATCTATCTATAAATGTGAAATTGGGAATAATTGCATGTTGTATAAACATAAAATATGTACATCTCACATGACAAATAAATTAATAGGAGTCATTGCAACAATAATCAAGAACCAAATTAATCATTACAAAACAAACCAACTCATTGCAACACTAATCAAGAACAAAATTCATATATCAAAATCAAGTACCAAATGACATAAGTTAAGTCTACAAAAGAAACCACCAAATGATAGCAACTAGATTTACAACAATCACCAAATTGCAGCATCTAAATTCTCAAAATGAGTTATTAAACCAAATCAATTAGATTAACGATTTCAGGTACCAAATAACCAATATATTGTAGCATAGATCAACTTATTTCATTCCACCAATAATGAAAAAACCCATAAAAAAGTAAAAAACCACAAGTTTGGCTGGAAAGTTACCTGTGGGCTAATTCAATGATTGAGATCTAGCTGATTCAACTGATAATGTTTCTTGAATCTCTATGTTCACAATGGGTCTGCATTTAGACATTTATGTTCACAATAAGCTTGGTTTAATGCAACACCTGCAGAGCTAACACAAACCATCAAAATGATCAACTTGTTCCATTCAGATTAAGAAATTAAGAAACAGAAGACTTGAATACGACGTAGATCGGCGATTCGGTCTTCGTTTCAATCTACGCATAAATCAAAACAAGAAATCCCCACCGTTTTATTGATTACCAGTTGAAATTAATTGAGCACATCAGATGATTACCTAAATACGATTATGCTCGCCGAAGTTAATGATAAAGGTAGAACTGATATTGGTTGTGTGAATACATGGGATTGGAGTTGGAAACCTTCGGCTTTAAAGGAAATAGGGGGAACTGTATAATTCTAAAATGTTTTCAGAGAAAAGAAGAGGGAACTAAAGGATCGATGAGTTCCTAAGCTTATAACTAGGCTTAATTTGTGTTCTTTCAAAAGTTTAGATATTGGAAGTAAACTATAATTAATTAAACTAGGGAATTACATCTTAAAAATCAGCCTTGGTTAAGTGGTTAAGTCAATGATAACCATAATATAAGTCTCAGGTTCGAATACAATGGACAATTCTTTTTAAAGTGAGGCTGGACATTTGTGTGACCTTTTTTGTTAATCTAAGACTTAGTATATAATTTGTTTCATACTATTGTAGTCATAACTATTTCTTAAAAATTACATACAATATAAAAAATAATTAGAATTTTTAAGACCCTAAGGAGATTGGGTCTTGAGCGTCCACCCCCCTCCCCCCAACACATTTATTTAGGGTCGGCCTTTATTGCAGTCATCTTTAATTAATAGATACTAAACTTATTATATTATCTTTCAATTTACGTTTTGTTTATGCATTATCATAATATTAGTTTGAAATTTTGAAAAGTAGTTTTAATCTTTTTTTCTTCAAGTTCATTAACACTCACTTGGAAGAGTAATAATCATCTAGGGTTAATTGGTTATAAATTTCAATTATGATCACTCATGATCATTAGTGTTCTAAGCATGTCATTAATAAAATATTGATGATATGATAATCAACTTTTATTGAAACGTACAAGTTTTAAACAATGGTTGCATATTACATACTATTTAAAAACAAAACGGAATGAACAGTGATGCATTAAATCCTGGCCATCCAATATCTTATCTACGGTTACCGAAAGAAGCATTTGCTTTGCGTGCCATGTATTCTCTTTGTTTGTCACGTCTTTTATCTCATCTCACACATAGGGATGACTGAAGAGCAAAAAGAAAGAGAGACAAGATATCAGGACTGGTACTCTCTCTTTCTTGTACCAGAAAAAAATGGAGAGATGAAGGCAAAACATGGCTAAAATCGGTGGATGGGAGGCTTCCGATGACTGTTTCTTAGGGATAACATCTTAAAATGTAGTTGATGTTGTTAATTTCTTCTCAAAATGATTTAGATGTTAGTTGATGTTGACGTGCTCATCGTTGTGACAATTTCTTCTCAAAATGTAGCAGTAGCATCTCCGTCTTCTCCTTCAACATAGTCTCTACTGGGTATGTTTTCTTTGAATTTTTTATTTCCATTCAACTGATTCTATTTTATCGGGTATGCTTTCTTGGATTTTAACTTCTCAATTTGGGTCTCCTTTGATTACTCATGGTGTTTGGTCTCAAATGCTACACATAAGCAAAAATGTTTGCCATTCATCAGGTTTCATCTCAAAAGACTCACTTTACGATATTAGGTATTCCGCTTCCTTCTATCTCTTTTGTGCTGAAGTAGTTTATGCTCACCGTTGATGTTAAGTTTGTGATGATTTATATGGATTTTGTTGCTTAAGACTTAACTGAAGATGTTTGTTCTATGAAACAATATTTTGCTTCATAGAGTACTTACATTTTTAGTGTTTTGATATATAGGTGTGAAGTGGATTTGGCAAAGCTTATATTATCTCTGTCATAGGTGTCATTATAGGTTGTTGTCTCTATTTAATTCGGTTAAATAATCATTCATATCAATCTTATTTTTTTCAATAATTAACATTAGCAGATAATTTCATGATAAATTTATGAAAAAGTATACGAGTTTAACGAAGAATGAACATCATAAATAATTAACATTAGCAGATAATTTCATGGTAAATTTATGAAAAAATATACGAGTTTAACGAAGAATGAACACCATAAAATCAAAGCTTATTATCATTCAATGGTTATGAGAAATATATACAATTGTATAAAGATTTTTTTCTTTAGTTGCCTAAAAAATGGAGAGTTTCTTAACAAAGTGTTAATTTTGGCTTTGAAATTTTGATGGACATGTGTTGTCTCCTCCCTAAACCACAATAATTTCTCTGTCATGTTGAGTCATTTAATTTTGGTTTTGCATGGATGTGGTTTCTCCTAATGATTATTAAGGAGCCCTTGGTTTAGTCCAGAAATAAAAAATTCCATGGTTTTTAGCAGCTTTCAAAACGAGTCTATAATATTTTTAGCAGCTTTGAAAATCAAGAATTTCTTGGTTAATGACTTTGCCTTCAACCAATACTTATGTGAATCAGTAAGGACATGCATGTCAAATGCATCAATATGAATGAGTAATTACCTATTTGAAATCTCATATTGTTCTTGAATCCAATCACAATAAGCCTAACAGGTAGACCAATGGGTTTTTTTCTTTTTTTATAAAATTATTTCATATGTTGTTACATATTACTAAATTTAGTATGACTTTGCTAACGCGAGGCTCAGTGAAACGAGCAAATTAATCCAAGATCATCCTAGCAACGCATGTTAGATGACTTTCATTTCACTAGGTAAAACGGTAATAGTTTATCTCAAGAAGCTTGGGTAAAACAATTTTGTTGCTTATATCTTTAAGGAATCATACTAAGGATTGTTTTTTTATTTAAAAACAAGTATAAAGGCATGTATTCGAAAACACAAACTCTAAGCTATAAGGGTACCTTGCTATTAAATTTTTGATATTTCTAATTTTGCCTATAACTTGAAATAACCTCGCCGCGAAGCGTGAGTGAGTATCTACTAGTTTTAATAATATTTGCAACCTTTCAAGAAAAAGGTTACAACTTCAAGTAAGACTAGCAACACTAAAATAAAAAAGTTGTAATTTAAATAATTTTTTGCAACATTTTGTGAAAAAGGTTGCATTAGATCACTAATGCAACTTTTATGTTTAAAGAAGTTGCATCAGAACCAAACGCAAACTCGATTTAAGTAGGTTGCATCTAAAAAGTTACATTAGCTTCTTTTTTTAGTAGTGTTAGTTAAATGAGTATAAGAGTAAATTGATTACTTTCCACTTAAATGATTAAAATTAATTTACTTAAGGCTTAAATTATCTACATTAAATGTTTTATATTTGTTAATTTGTTTATATTTGTTGATTACTTTTCAAAGTTTTACAGGTTAATGTAAAATTTTCATAGAGGTTGAACGAGATTAGATTGTATTAATGATATTATAAATGAAATTTTAATGGGTGTGGACGATCCTCTTACTTAAAAGGTAGATCCGCCTATACAAACACTTACCATATAAACACCACATAATCTAGTGGAAATAAACACTATAATTGATTGGAGTTCAAGCAAGAGATTTCTCGGTTGATATTATTAAAGAAACAAGTTCTATTGGAAACTAGTTTAGCTTTTTATTCAGAACCGTTAAGATCTTTATGGTTTCAAACATAGCCACAAAATTGACTAAATCAATAGCAAAGAAACTATTATCGTGTCTCTCCAACTCCTCAATAATATCTTGAAGAAAATCATATCGCAAGGGATGACTAAAATAACAGTTGTCTGGATTCTTAACTTTTTAAAAAAGCATGCGGGAAGCGCTTGTTTGATTTTATATATTGTAGGTTTTGTACGATAACGAGCTAGAACGATTAGTTTCATCTCAAAAGTACGTATATGATAAATGCCAGGAATATTGGGTTTTAAAAATTCATATTTATTTATTGATAGATAATAATCTATAATATTAATTTGATTGGCAACACCTTTTAATTTTACTTTTGTTACCTATGACGATTCAGTAGCATAATTATCATATATTCACACTTGATTTTCATTTATTTTCCACTTGATTTCACTTGTATTTTTTTATTTTTATCGAAATCATTACTCTAAGTGAAATTAAGTGTAAATATTTGAAATTTTTGTTATTGGGATATATACTAATAATAATAAAAAATAAGATGTCACTAGTTCAATTATTACTATTATTTTTAATTTGAAAATAAATAATAGTTGGATGTAGTTGGCCTTATGTTCTAAAGACATTGTGTGATGGTTTAAACTTAAGATTTTTAAAGAAATAAGTTTAAACCTGAGTTGATAGAGTTTTCCCCTAATAATTGTATGGTTACTTTTTTAAAGATGTTTCTGAGTAAGTTAGACTTGAAGTGTGAAAATCAATATGAATAACATGAAGCAACTAGTGGTGCTAAATGGGATTTGATGACAATGGTGTGGACTACAATTTTTATAGTATATTATTTGATTGTTGATTGTTTGATATTGTTTGATTGTTGGATATGTTATAGTATATTATTCAATTTTTAGTTCCATCTAAATTAGCTTGGTTAAAGAAAAGACAACTATAGGAATATCCAAATCTCGTGTCGAAGGTTAGTCAATCAATCAACATATGCTATGTCTATTTAACCAATCGAAGTCTTAAATAAAAAATCGAATTAATATGTTGCTATCCCACTTCCTCAAATGATTGTTACGTTTATGTATTTGAACCGAGTGTTGGTAATAGGAACCGTTCACATAAATAATAAAATAAAACAATTTTTATTAATATAAACGATACAAAGGAACAAAAATTAATACAGTTATCTTTACAATCGTAAATTTACAGAAATAGATGAAAAAGAATGTAAAGGCTGAGGATCGTGTTTAACACGAGACCCTTAAAATAAATTCCGAGCCTCCCAGGAGAACTCGTTTTATTTCTCAGGTTACAACAGTCGAAACAGTTTGTACTGTCGGGATTGATATAGAACCCAAACTTGTTTGTAGAAGAGAGAAACTAAAGAGATGGGGGATGTTTAGAGCACCTATTTGCTGCAAGTTTCGAGTTGTGTTAGGGTATTCCTTCTAAGGCACTCTCAATATTTATAGTGGAATTCGAACCGTAACAACCACCCTGAGTGTAACCTCTCGGTTTTTCGTTAAATGAAACTTAACTTCATTATGATCTTGTAATGGTCTTTTTGTCATTAATAAAACTATGTGGGTTATTTGTGCATGTTTCTTTGTGATACATTATTTCGTTAATTTAAAAGTTAATAATTTACTTTATTAAATTGAACATAATGATGATGATGATGATGACGACAACGACGATGACGATGATGATGATGATGACGACGACGATGATGATGATGACGACGACGACGATGACGATGATGACGATGATGACGATGACGACGATGACGACGACGATGACGATGACGACGACGACGATGAAGATGACAACGAAGATGACGATGACAACGAAGATGACGATGGCGACGAAGATGACGATGACCGTGACGATGACGATGACGGTGACGATGACGGTGACGGTGATGGTGACGGTGACGGTGACGGTGACATCACGATGACGATGACGATGACGATGACGATGACGATGACGATGATGATGAAATGTTTGGAACTTGGATTTTAAATAAGTTGGAGGGGGTCTTTTGATATTTTATAAACTTAAAATGAAAGTTTCAAAATAAAATGATAATAATTTAAAATTCGAGGGGCCAATGTGTAACTTTTTTTAATAACCCAACCCCCCCATAAATTCAGTGACCTTCTTCGGCCATCTCTGGCCAACCCTATCGAGGGTTAAACACCCAAAATTTTAACCGTTTAACCAAATTATATTATTTCCTCCTGAGCGTAATCATGTATCAAACCCCTAACCGCCCTTAATTCGATTAAAACATTGGTTCCATTAAGAAAACACTCGAAACCAATTCGGGATGAAATCCTTTAAACTAAAGCTACATAACTGAGATGAAACATTACTTTCGATCCATTTCAACTCTCTGTTCACTCAATTGCTCGAGAGATTCAGCTTAACTTTGACTTTTAATCCTATGTTCTTCGCGTGTGAACCGGGTCCTGAACCAAGCTTAATCGTTCTAATTTGATCGTAATCAAGTAAGTAAAACATACCCACGTACTTGATTACACCTAAAGATCAAAAGACATAAGGTTAATCAGGTTGAAAAACTTGAATTGTTGTTTAGTTTGATGAAGTTTGAAGTTAGGATTCATTGAATTCGTGGGTTTATTGTAATTAATGTGTTTATCAATTGAAACCCGGCTCTTAACAGGCATAGGCGCCCCAGCCTACCGGTTAAGAGCACTCACTGTCACACTTAAGGTCATGGGTTTGACCTCGGGCACCCTCAGTATTTTTTTAAAATGGGTTTCTTTATTTATTAAAATTGCAAAAAATTCATATTTATTATAAAAGTCATTTTTGTTAACTAGAATTATCCTTTAAGTTAACAAATTATTTTCTGTAAATTTCCGAACAATATAATCTTATATTTTCATAATAAAGATACTATAATAAAGATTATTTGAAAGGGTATTTCCTTGTTATTTTGTAAAATGGTTTTGAAATTTGTTAAGTTATTCAACTTGTTTAAATAATAAATTATTATTTTGGACAAGACGTTATTTAATAAATTACTAAATTAATTATTTTCACATCTTAAATCTCAATTCCTATTTATCAATTATTATGGACTAGAAATTATTTAATTGTCTTAATAATTTAATTTCAATTTCAAATGATTATCTAACCAACTGTTTCATCTTATTTAAACTAATTATCAATTATCAAAAAAACCCAAATTCTTATAATCTACCCTAGGCTTTCGTCGAATTAATCCTTGAACTTAATTGTTGATAACTTAATTTTGGAACTTACACATTTAGGTATTCTGTAAAAGGAATCATTGGAGTCATTTTATTTTCTTATTATTCTCTAAAGTTTATTTTATATATCACGTGAGTTTTTATGCCCTTTTTACTATACTTTCACATCTTTTGAAAATATGTTAACCTTATAAACTTACACTTGTAAATATCTTAATACTTTTAAATCCACTAAAAATTTGTATTTAATCTTGTCATGGTTATTTGAGCCTTATATGATAGAAATTTTGTATAAACAATCATTAACTATTGTTAGCCTAGCGACGTCATAAATCTATGGGCTTGACAATCCTATTTGATGCTAAAGCCAAGGTTATTGTCGACTTCTGATGATGCATGTTTGTTCATCATGGGAACCAAGTACACTTAGCTAATCATTATAACTTATTGTGGCCATATTTGTCAAAGTTTTATTATATCATTATGTTATCTATATTCTTGCAGTATTCGTAACTGATGACATGAATTGCTACTTATAAACTGTTAGATGTATGTATGTATAACCCATGAAAACTCACCAACATTCAATTGTTGACTTTATTTTTAACATGTTTCAAGAAACGCCCAAGGTTGATACTTGATTTTGAAGTATGGATACTTCTAGCATTGGACCTAGAAAATAAAAGACATGCTTTGAATTTGAAGTTATTAAACTTATGTTATGTTTTGTTTAATTGTTTGAGACTATTTGGTTGTGATTTTTCTTTAAAACTTATGATTCATGATATTTACATTTAATGATAGTGTTATGTGGCTTTAAACAATCTTAACCCTCATATCTCAACATTTTTGTCGTTAAGGTTGAGGTGTGACACAACCATCACTCAGTCATTAATCTGAAATCGTAACCGTTCATTTAATTCGTCATTAATAGTCGTCGGTTTCGGTCAACTTGCAATGGAAACTGTTATGAGTCACAGTTCTGACCGCGCACCAAGGTCAGTCGCACCTGACCAGACCCTCGAACCAACCTTCAAAAATACTAAGGCGGCTCTCGGTGATGCAAAGTGCAAAGTGTGCCATCAAAGCGCTACATTGCTCCCACATGCACACGTTGCGCGCGGGTGTGCGAGTGTGAGTGCGAGTTAAGGGTGCTTCACACCCTTCACGAATCCACTTAGTGTGAAACCTTAGGAAACAATATAAACAAGATGTTATAGTTCCTAATGTCATTAAACACATAAATTTTCATTCAAGAAATTAATTTATTGACTAAATATTAATAACCATATTAATATTATCATTAAATTTCCTACAATCCTCCACGAATGGAAATCAATTCTTCAAAAAGTTCAGCAGTCAAGTGTTGCAGGATAGGTAGGTCTTCCCTTTGAACCTTCCTTTATGATGTATACTTAGTCTCCTAGTGATGTGTAGAAACGATGTCTTTGAACAGACCCTGTTTTATGTAGACGACAATATACATTCACACAACACTCTTCCTGGTTTGATCAAATCCTCATTATTGTGTCCATTAATGGTCATGGAACACTTTCCTGGTTCTGCAAGAGCTCTAGGATTTGCATCTCCCCACAAATCCATTCAAAGCGACCTCACTTCTCTCTAACGTAGGTG
The DNA here is from genome assembly GCA_018326385.1 of Flaveria bidentis. Taxonomy (NCBI): domain Eukaryota; kingdom Viridiplantae; phylum Streptophyta; class Magnoliopsida; order Asterales; family Asteraceae; genus Flaveria; species Flaveria bidentis. The sequence continues at coordinate 17,017 of BJCM01076745.1, forward strand.
ATTCTATGAATCATTAAAAGCATCATAGTTATATTGATGCCCATGAATTATCTAACCTTAATATGCTTAACCTCACTTTGGTAACTTGTTCGGGGTACTCCCCCAGAGTGAATGGACAAGGAAGTTTGTGGCTCCTTTTTAGTTTTAGGGAATTCCCCTAAAGTGACCCTGTTGGTCATATGATTAAGTTGTCCTATTGAAACTAGATCTTGGGATCTTTAGTCAACTAGGTTAGGTTTCCCTCATATTCCCTTTTTCCGTGGGTTTTAGTCATATTCCTCTTGACAACGTATAAACTAAATTTGTGCTTAATCCTTTTGTCAATAGGTCTGTAATATTATCTTTTGACTTGACATGGTTAATCGTGATAACACCTGTTGATATTAGTTGTCGTATTGTGTTATGTATATGCCTGATGTGCCTTGATTTTCCATTGTACATTGAGCTTTTGGCTCTTCCCATTTCCGACTCACTATCACAATGTATGCAATTTGCCGATAACGGCTTTGGCCATCTTGGAATATCTTTCACAAATTGACGTAGCCATTCAGCCTCTTCTCCAACCTTATCCAAAACGATAAATTCCGATTCCATTATGGATCTAGCTACTACCTTTTGCTTGGATGATCTCCAAGATATTGTTGCTCTACCAAGTAAGAACACATACCCATTTGTTGATTTAGAATCTTTTATATGCGATATCCAGTTTGCATCAGTGTACCCTTCAATCATGACTGGATGATGGATATAATGCAATCCTAGTCTCTAGTATATCTTATGTATCTAAGCACCCTCGTTATATTTTTCCAATGTTCTGAGCTTGGATTACTAGTATATCTGCTTAGCCTACTCACATGTATGCTAAGTCGGGTCTAGTACATGTCATTAGATACATTAGACTACCAATAATTCTTGAATACTCTAACTGGGCAACACCCTCAAACTGGAGAACGTACTACACGTGTGTCTCCCGAGTAGAATTTTTCTAGAATCTTGTTCTCATAATGAGCTTGACTTAACATAATATCATCTTGGGTTCGAATAGTTTTCACTCCTAAAATTACATTCGCTAAACCCATGTCTTTCATGTCAAATCTTCCTTTCAACAAGTCTTTAGTAGATATTATTATTTTATCATTACTCCCAATGATAAGCATATCATCTACATAAATACATAAAATTACATAACCTCCTAGTGTATCTTTCACATATACACATTTGTCACACTCATTTATTTTGAAACCATTGTCAATCATGACACGATCAAACTTTTGATGCCACTGTTTTGGAGCTTGCTTTAAGCCATATAATGACTTGACAAGTTTACATACTTTACCTTCTTGACCGTAGGCAGAGAAACCCTCAGGTTGATCCATGTAAATCTCTTCTTCTAAATCTCCATTTAGAAATGTAGTTTTGACATTCATTTGATGTACTTCCAAATTTCTTAATGTCGTAATAGCAAAAACCATTCTTATGGAGGTTATGTGGGTCACAGGTGAGTAAGTATCAAAATAGTCTAGACTTTCCTTTTGTCTAAAACCTTTGACTACTAACCTTGCGTTGTATCTATCAATACTTCAATCGGTTTTCATCTTCTTTTTAAATATCCAACGATATCCAAGTGGTTTGCAACCAGGAGGAAGATCTACTAGCTTGCAAGTATGGTTGTGAATAATTGAATCAATTTCATTCTTGATTGTCTCTTTCCATTGAGGTCCTTCCGAAGAGGATACTGCTACACAGTAGGTATTAGGCTCACCCTCAACCATATAACTTACAAAGTCTGGACCATAGGATTTCTCAACCCTTGCCCTTT